>JARVZY010001095.1:0-15240 GCA_030686995.1 Artemisia argyi
AATCCCTAAAAACCAAAAAAAAAAAAAAAAAAAAAAAAAAAAAAAAAAAAAAAAAAAAAAAAAAAAAACCCTAATCTGTCCAAAAACTAAAGCGATCAGTTTAGATTCGTTAGCATGATGTAAAAATCAGTCGGTTAAGTATCTTAAAATATCATGTTTGATAATTTATGAGGAGAAGAATGATAGTACGATCGGCAAAAAATGGCCAAAAAAGAGAGAAAACGCAGGGTTACTTTTTTTACCAACGTCATCAACATAAGTATTCCGAACATGTAGTTCACAATTACTTTTCATTCCCAAAGTCGCATCTTGTTGGACTAAAATGCAACTTCCTTTTGTATAGTATGACGAAATCTATAGATTAACCATACTCTATTGGCGAACCCTGAGTGTATAATCTCTTATAGTGACCAAAGTTTTCTATAATAACTTTTTAATAGAACTCACGGTTTAACATTTGATATGAGTTTTTTAGGAACAGACTTTGGGTTGGGTTAACATAGAACATAGTTTTTTCGGTAACTATAAACAAGGGTAATGAAATCGTAATACTTCGCACATTGATCGCAAATTTTGTCAGATCGCACGGATTGGTGTGTCATATGCGCATGACATGTATATCAAATTCGCATTGGGTTCACAATACGACCGCATTACATCGTACTATTCGCTTTTCTTTGAATGACTTCAAGATGAAAATGATTAGATTTGGTAACTTATGTGTAGCTGTAGTTAGATGTCAGACCTTAAACAAGCAAACATACGTATTTAATATATTAAGATACACAATACTAGAAGTAATACATCTCTGGCTGAAAGGATTAATAAACTAAAAAGTCAAATACTTGATGGGAAGCTTGTGTTATTGGATGATGATGGGATGCCGCTACCTATGAATAAGGAGGCTACTACGAAATCGTTGGGATGTAAACCTAGTCCTACTATGAAAAAGAAAGGGAGAAATTCGGATAGTGATGAAGAAGATGATATTGATGATGACATGGCTCGATATCTGGCTAATCCGAATCGTGCTGGTGGAGGAGCTAATGATGTAATTCTCTTTGAGTATGAAGACTATGATGGTTATGATGGTTACGAGGATAATGTTAATGACTTAACTGAGGAACAACTTGCTTTCTACGACTCGTGGGACATTCGTATCCGTGGTAGAGTTAGAAAGTAGTTCTAGTTTTGTTGTTAGCGTTTTACTTTGGTAGGTTCATAAGATTAGTCCGTATCTTTTATGATAGATTTTATTTGAAGCACAATAGGTGCGTTTGTTTGCCTGTAACGGGCTGAGAAATAGGATTCACCTTTATGGATAGCAAAAAACCCGAACCCAGTGGGAAACCCAAAACCTGAAGTTTTTGGAGCGGGGCAGGGCTTGCTTATCGAGTTATAGGGCGGGTTTTGGGGCATTAACGGAGATTTTTATCAGGTTCGGGGTGGGGAGTGGGGAACAATATCCCCAACCCGCCCCGCCCCGAAACTATATACATATAGATATATTATATTCATATATTATTATATTAGTATTTACGTAATAAAGGCAGTATTCTCATTCTTTATCTTTAATTTGTGATTAAAAAAACTTATTTTGTGTCTTAATTTTAAAGGAAGTTTTTGTTTCATTAGGGATGATTTGTCATTATTTATGTTTAGTTTGTTGAAACTTATTAAAGCTAGTACTTAATATACTATTAGTATGTCTTGATTTTTCACGTTGATACATATAATCATATTGCTAAAATATGGTGTAAAGATGATAATAAACGGAAAACAATGTATATTTCGTGGAGCATTGCGCTCAAAAAGGCGCCCCGATAAGAACCGTAATAGGGATTGGAACGGGTTTGGGGAGCATCTTGCACTAATGGGGTGCCTCGATAAGATCCCCAATAAAGATCGGAGCGGTGTTTTCTCTTTGTATTCATATACTTTATATTATAGGTTTGTATATTCTATTCCAAATTTTTTATGAAGTTTATTACCAATTCAATTTCAAACCAAAATATATAAAAATTGAATTTTAGCTTATTTATTATTTTGATTTCATAAATAAAAAAGAAATAGTGTGCTCTTTTCTATGTTGAGGTAAAAATATTCTAGATAGATATATAGTAGAGGGGCGAATGTAGCCAAGTGGATCAAGGCAGTGGATTGTGAATCACCATGCGCGGGTTCAATTCCTATCGTTCGCCCAAATGAAATTTATTTTTTTAATAAATTATTCGCTACAAAATGATTTTTTTTAGTGAACGTGTCACAAATTCCTCCTTTTTTTTCTTTTTTTCTTTTTTGTAAAGACGAAGAAAAAAATTATATTTTCTCTCCTATTTATTACGGCAATGAAGAATCAAATTATCTCTATATTTATTCCTTTTTCTAGTTCTTTTTCCAAGTGCAGGATAACCCCAAGGGGATGAATGGAAAACATCTTTATTGGTTCTACTTCCTATTTTTTATGATGAGAATGAATCTTTTTATTGAAGGATAAAAAAAGGTCTGGGTCTCCAGCGGGAATGATTTGGAAGAGCCAAAACCAAAAATAGTGGTATTTGTTAGCAACAATATAATGGAAGCAATCAATCAATATAGATTGATCCGAAATCTGATTCAAATCGAACATAGCACCCATAGGTACATAATAAATGTATTGAATCGATTCTTTTTAATGAATAGATCCGATCGCAACTTCGAATATGGAATTCAAATGGATCAAATAGGAAAGGATACTCTGAATCATAGAACTCTAATGAAATATACGATCGACCAACATTTATCGAATTTGAAAAAGAGTAAGAAGAGATGGTTCGATCCTCTAAATTTTTTTTCTCGGACAGAGAGATTAATGAATCGGGATCCTGATGCATATAGGTACAAATGATCCACCGGGAGCAATAATTTTCAGGAACATTTGGAACATTTTGTTTCTGAGCAGAAAAGCCATTTTCAAGTAGTGTTCGATCGATTACGTATTAATCCATATTCAATTGATTGGTCTAAGGTTATTGACAAAAAAGATTTGTCGCACTTCGTTTCTTTTTGGGGCATGATTTGCTAATCATGTTTGGGGATGGGAATGGCCACCCCGCCCCAAACCTGCCCCATTGTCATTCCTATTCACCCCTTGTCCTATATACTTATTTGTTTTTTAGTTTTAGTAATATATTTTCTTAGGGAAACCCATTATCCGAAGAAAAATAAAACTAAACATAATATTGAAATATAAGAAAAAGTTTTATTTTTAACAATATAACACAAAGTTAAGTAAAATTGAAAATGAATGTTATCTTGAGATTGCTCCCATCGCAAGGATGGCAAGCATCGACAATCCATCACTCACGTGGCAAGGCCACTAGGTGGGTTTTGGTTCACGCCGGCAAGGAGAAAACAAGCTCATCAAAGGTTAGCAATTCAATGCTTATGGAATAGTACAAGGTGGGCCCCTCTTCGTGTTTTATTATTTATTATTTGAATTGTGAGTGTTTGTACGGTAAGTTTGTGTAAAAGTGGATATTTTAATATGTAAAAAATGGGTTAAAAGGTGAAGTGATGTGAATAGTCGGGAGTAAAAAGTGAGAAGGCGTGAAAAAAAAGAAAAAATTGATGTGACTCTGAAATGAAAAATGAAGTGAGGTTATGGATGAGACTTGAGAGTAGTCGGAGTCTCAAATTTCCCTATTGTTTTGCCAATCACCAAGTTGAGTTTTATTGTGCAAGCAAGTGTTGCATGTAAATAGGGAACTCTGGTACAAGTTTTGTAGCACCAATAGGCTTAGCTTAGCTCACATGAAACTTTTGAATAGTAAATGTGTACGTTCTTTAATTGTAAAGCAATGCAAAGTGTGTACCCTATATCATATATAGATTTAGACTCTACCATACTTATGTGTATTTATGTATCCTTTTATAGGGACCATGAAAATCTCATTTCCATCATTAATCCATAAATAGTTGAGAATTGAGATTTGCTCGAAACTACTTCAGGGGCAATTCATAATCTATTTTGTTACTGTACTAGGGTTTGCACTAGTACTGCAAAAAGCATAATTCGGATACGCATTGTATTATTTATTTCTGAATAAAATTTTAATGTATGCTCGCACATTTTGTTGATGATTTTCAGTATTATTAACTATTTAATATAATAGATTTGCCAAAGATCTAAAGGTATATCAAGTTTAGCTCGCATACAAATCAATAGTTGTGAGTGCACAATTGCACATTGGCGCAAGCTAACTAAACAGGAGGTGATTTGCATACATTTGTTTTTTATTTGCACACAAAATAGTGTGTGCTAGTAAAAATTTAGAGTGTGCAAAATTAATTCCTTTACTGAATAGTTGCACACTCGAGCAAGCTAACTTAATATTGCCATGAGAAATATCGAGGGTCACACTCATGAGGTTCTAAGGGAAACACCCCTAGCAAAGTCCAAAAGGGTAGCACCGAAGGTCGAAATATTACAATCTAAAAAATGTCTCAAACTATCCCAAAAATTACTAACACATTTAAAAGTTGTACTATCTTTCTACTGGGCCCTTGATAGATTTAAGCATTTGTCTCACCTTGAAAGTCAAAGTAGCTCAGTAAGTATTCGTGTGAAAATAGCGTAACTTTTATTATTTTAGTGGGGACGAGATTGTTATTTTCATTGATCCAGAGTTTGGAAGATGAGATAAATTATTGAATAGCGATGGTAACTTGTGAGCCTGACCAAACTTAAATGTCGAGAGTAAATGCATATTTACGTATTTTCTGAAATGGTAATGATACTCATTTTCTCTACAGTCTGCCAGCGGATGAAATGTTTGTCATGTCAATCAAAATAGCCTTTAAGTTTAAGTACTTTTTTTTAAGGTGACCTCAAATTTTGTCAAGTTTCTCAATTGGAGAGTACGAATGCACATTTCTTGATACATTTTGTACTGCATTTGTGCATTGTATTGTTTCTTATGGACACTGATTCACACTTCAATTTAGTTCAAAGAAAAAGAAAAAGGGATATATGACGTTAAGTTGATACTCTAGTTATGAGATTGATACGTTTTTCTTATATTCAGTACATGATTTATTATTATTATTATTATTATTATTATTATTTTTGAAAGAATTAATTTGCACACTTGTATTTTTTTTATTGGTACATTCACTTTTACGTATTACATAAACATTGTCTATAGTATGATTTATTTGCTTGTATAGCTTAGTGTGCAAATCAAAACAAAAAGTGTGCAAATCACTTGGTTTTTTCTTATATTTCATCTTGTTGATACGAGACTTTTCTTATTTTTCATTTTGTTGGAATAAGACCGTGTATAGTAAGGAGCTCTACCACACGTTATCTATTATTGCAAAGATTTGTCTCCATGTATTGATGATGACAGGTCGTTAATTTTGAAAGTTTTGTGAGTGTTTTATTAGAGCATGTTTATGTTTAGTGAGATAGAGGTACATAATGAAGAGTGAATTATTATTACGGGGCACATGTTTTGAAAGGTTGTGAGAAAAGAACTAAATGTGATGTTGGCGTGAAAATGATGGTGACCACCTCTTTGCACTAGCTAACTATGCAATCAATTTTTTCTAATCTGCAAACATGAACTAGAATTTGTGTTCATTTTAAAGTATAAACTAGAAATCATTTGCATCTATACTCATATGGGGTGACAGTTCATGACACGGTAGACTTATACCCTTCGACAACCATGCTTTGGTAGTTCAAATAACGACTTGGATATATAAGAACCGGGTTTCTTTTTATCTAAAGCCTCATAGAAAAGACTCTCATGGAGAAAATCACGACTTGGATATATAAGAACCGGGTTTCTTTTGATCTAAAGCCTCATAGAAAAGACTCTCATGGAGAAAATCAAGCTTCTTGATCACGATTGGGTAATCAGCAGGAATAGAGTCTGGAAGCCTAAGGGCTCGTTTGGTTCGTAGAATTCTTAAGAGTCCGGGATGGTGAACCGGAGGCTGCTGCAATATATATATATATATATATATATATATATATATATATATATATATATATATATATATATATATATATATATATATATTCAAACTAGACCACAAGATTGGGAATGGAAGTAAGGCACGAAAAATTATCAAAACTCACAAAAACGTGATCAAATCTCCGGCAGTGGCGTCAAAAATTTTAAATTTATAAACACGGTCTACCAATGATTCAAAAGAAACACTCACAAGCAAGTATACTCGTCCGTATGTACCAAGAAATGATTCGGTAAGCCGAGGTCGTTCACAAAGATTTGTTTAGTTTTTGGAAAGTGAGTTTGAGATTATCGAACTTAACAATGATTCCGCAATTAGCAAACAAATAATAATGATGATGATAATTCAATATATTAAAACTACACTTGCCTAGACTAGTTTGCACAATCCCCTTATTATGATTATGAAATTGGTTTCAATATTTTTGATGGATAAATTAGATGGTGTTCTAATTTGATTAGATGGTATTCTAATCCTCTTGTTTCTAACACTTTCAATCCTCGTCAAGATTTTAAGATGACAAAAACATTATTAAATTTGATCACTCAAGACTAAAATAATTCAACCACTTGAGTCGCGATAGCTTCACAAGTAATCGTCAACTACACATTTTAGTTTCTTGTTTATTCAAGTTACTTATAAGATGGTCAATACATAAGGTGGCACCTCTGTGGAAAACTAGAAGGGGTTGAATAGTTTTACGTCTTTTTTATTTTATGAAAACTTAGTTGTTTAAAACAAAACTTCGTTTCTAGTTTATGTGAGATTAATACTTGTATACTTATAAGTACTTATATCTACGCAAGTAAATAATAACAATATGGATGAGTATGACTTATAAGAACTTATATCTACGCAAGTAAACAATAACAATAGAGACAAGTATTTTTACGTCCCCTTTTATTTACGAAAACTTAGTTTAGTTTTAAAGCTTTGTTTACTCTTAAAACTTTGATTCGATCTTATGTGAACTCAAGTCTTGAACAATATGGACAACTATATCGAGGTATGAAAAATAATAACGATGTAAGCTAAGTATGTAAAATCAACACATGCATAATATAGACAATTATAGCTATATACGAGATATAAGTAAGTAAGCTAAGTAATAAGTTAGAGTTGGAAAGATCTAACCGCGAGACAAAGGATTTATAGTGGTTCGGCTACAAGGACACCTTCCTTACCCTACTCCACTCCCCGAGTCACCTACTTGTGACAACTGGCAAAATAGGGAGCCGTTTTTAAAACCCGCATTACATTAAAAATTATAATTTTTGAATTTTTGAAAAGTTTATTGGACGAGATGTTTTATGAACGTTGGAATGTATTTTTGATCGTACGTTTATTATGAGGATTTATTATTTACTTATGGTTTGGTTTGATTCGTTCGTGATGATTTATTTTGAGATTGTTACTTTGGCACTACATTGACTCCGGCACTAGGTTGACCTAACAATTTTAACTATATTTTAATATTGGTCCGGATATTATTATTTTTGGAACCGGTTCGGGTTGAGAAAGTTGTTTGGTTATTTAAGGTTTCGGGTTTGGTCCGTGTAATTACACCGGGCTACTTAACCCACTACACCTCTTACTATCCTTATTATCATTATTAAAAACCTTTTTTTTTAAAGAGTATATTACATGAAATTGTCCTTGTGGATCCGGTCATAGCAACAACACAACACCATCACCAATATTACTCTCTCTCTCTCTTCCTTTGAAACACAACCATCACCGCCGCCCCTAATCCCCTCAATAACACCATCACCGCCGCCCCTACATCAAATCCAACACCACCATCTTAACCACTTTCTTCCGATCTATCTATTGGTGCAAACCACGCGCGAATTGTACCACTATAACACCTATTTTGAATTAATATCACCACAAATACATCACCACTTTTCGTATTGTTTGGAGTTCACTTCGATTTGACCTTGGAGTTTGAAGGTGGGTCGAGTTTTGACTCGAGTTTTGGTTTGAACCGTGACCTAGGGTCACGAATCTTATTTTCCTTTCGGGTTTTATGGTTATTGATACAAGATTCAAGTGGGTTTTTGATAAAAATGAGTTAAATGGAAGTTTGGTATCCGGGTTGTGATGCGTGGGAATCGCAACAGGCTTTACCTCTCGAGGGATCTCGAGAAGCTTACAACCCTCACTAGGCAGTGTACCTGATCGTTGTAGTATAGTATAGTGACAAGTACCGGGGGATTGATCGTTCAGCTAGGAATAGTGTCGTTAGGATTGAAATTAATCTAACTAGGTCTAAAGGTGAAGGATGATTCTTTTTATGTTTTTATATTTTATGAAAAGCAAGTAAAAATCTCGGGTATTGGGAGAGTGGGCGGAATTAGTTGCTAATCAACTAACCCAAAAGCTACTAATTAATCTAATAAACAAGAAAATAAACTAAGGTTCTACAAGATAAGTGAAGCATGTCTACCTATGATATGTTACTCCTTGCTAGCTATCCAATCCTACCTATTGAATTGTAACCTTGTTTTAATTGACGGGTTGTATTTCTTAATACCATTCATGGGGTATCGCACATAACTCCCCAATTCTATGAGCTCTTATCTCCTCCTATACCATGCCCAACACAACCATAGGGATTGTAAACAGTGGCTCATGCATTAAATACAACCAATAAAGACCTTAGTGCAATAGGTTCATGTTTCCTAAGACGTTCAAGCATGTTACCATTTGGAGATCTGCCAGTTTTCTTAAGTCTAACATATAAATCATTCAATCAAAACAAGAATCAATAGGAAACAAGGATTATAAACTAAACCAACTAGATCTATTGAAGTTGTCACGCCTTAATTGATAGAGATAGACACAACATCAACAAGAAATCAATGAGATCTAATCAATTATATACAAGTTTCACATAATCATAAGTAGACACAAGGTGAATTAGCAAATCATCATCAAAGAAGAGCAAACAACAATGATAATGGAAAACATAATTAAGATAGAATCATCAAACCAATACATGATGTTTATGGAGTGATTGAAACCCTCTAAGTTGCTGGAAAAACACCCACCTAAACCCAGGAATCGACCTTAGGGTTTAGGGCTTACAAAAAGTGAAGTTATGATGTTATATTTATAGGCATATTTTCTGTCGGCAAGGCTTGACGGCGTCAGCTCGTTCTCTTGACGCCTCACGACCATTTTTTCACCAAATTGTAGATCTCTTCGTCCTCTTCGCGTGGGCTTTTGAATCACCTAAATCCGAGTTCGTATGCAAAAGTTATGACCAAAACAATATCAGCTACTACGTGCGCAAGTTTTGACAAGTTAACACGTGACGGCCTTGGGTGACGCCTTCACATTCTCTCTGGGCCGTCACCACTTTTACTCATGACGCCGTCACCAAAATGCTCTTGACGCCGTCAGGTACTGTTCTCAGCATGGAAAATTAAGTCTTTGGCGTTTTCTTCACTTTTATGCTCCAAAAACGTCTGAATTGCTTCCTTTTCCAGATTTCACTCCCAAAGTACCTAAAGTCACAAAAGGAACGATTTAGGGCAATATTTGATCAAACAAATTCAATTCCGGGCTTAAATGACCCCCTAAAAGTGGTTCATTTTTCGCCTCATCAGGTTGTATTTTTTCCGATGGGTCGAGACTCGACCGAGAGCTAATGCTCTCGGTTTGGGTGATTGTCGTGTTGTTTTCTTGACCATTCGGTGTATATTTGATCTTTGGTTCTCGATATGTGATGTTTGATTGTTCTTGGTTATGTTGGAGGGCCCTTGTGGTCGTTTGGTTTCTCGGCCGACACCCCCAAGGGGGCTGTTTGGTTCGGTATGGCTCAAAGGAGCTAGCCGAGACCTATTGGTCTCGGGTGTGACTCCTGTATTATGTTTCGGGCTTATTTTGACCCGGGTTGACTTGGTAACTCAACCCGTAACTTATTTGGTTTTCGGATATATTGTTACTTGTCGGTTTATTATTATTGTTATTGTCGTGGTTGTGACGTTTTGACCACGGTGCTTATTGGAATATTATTTTGGACTTGAGTGGCATATTTGGATTTTACGAGATAATTTGGAGATGTGTTGACGAGTGTGGAATTGGGGACCGATTGTGAGACGGTCAATAGATGACGGAGATAGGTTAGTTGAGTGCCGTAGTCGGACCCTCATGTTGTAGCACGTGGATATGGGATTGATTTGGACGGAGATGATATATTTATTTTTGACTTGATACTTATTTTGGACTTGGACTATGAGCCGAGAGTCATGACTCGGACATGTGACCAAATTCTATAACTCGATAAACATTTATAAGTCAATATTAAAAATAATACTCGTAATACTATTATTGAGAATATAATCGTTTATATATGTATATAGACGTGTTAAACGTGTATATATATATATATATATATATATATATATATATATATATATATATATATATATATATATATATATATATATATATATATATATATATATATATATATATATATATATAAATGCGTATATTAATAATAACACGATCTCGAGTAAACGTATAATAATATAACGATAGTTATTATACTATGCAAATAGTGTAATAAATGTCGGAATATTGTTATAAATAATAACTATAAATAACAGCGAAATAATAAGTCGGGTGAATAATAATTAAAAACGTGATTTTTATAAATTTAAAAACTTATTGAGTTATACGAGTTGTGGTTACTTAAAGTCCAAGTGGGCTTTATATTGTGACTTTGTGTTGTCACGGATAGATGACGATTAATATAAACATTTTCTATAGTAAGTGACTTATTTAATCGACGGATTAGATCGAGTTATTTAATTATATAAAATGAGTATATTAATGGGCATCGTATCCCACGACGCCCATAGGATGTGGTATATGTTTTAGGGTAATAAATTACTATGTATCTCGTGGAATTTGGCCGATTCGACGATATATATAGGGAATTTATAGGACTACTATATATACCAAATAGAATTCTTTGTGTTATGTGCTTTAGGTTGGGTATAATTTTGGAACGATATATTACGTAAATAAATGTGGGAGATTACCAAATCGACGGATTTGATAAGCTTCGATGATTATTTAAATAATATGTTGGGCTAATATTAGACCTATAGTTGATTTATTATTTCGTTCGTTGTGGCTTTTGGTTTGAGTTGTGTCGACCCTTCACCCATATGGATACCAAACGTCGAATTTCAAATTAATATGAAGTTAATTCGAGAAATGGATATTTTGGAAAGTAAAATGGAATACGTTCGGGAATGGGAATATTTGATTTTTGAGGAAATGATTTCTGAACGAGTTTGATATTGTTAGGAAGTGCCGAGTCTGTAGTTGTCGTTACGTGAGTTGCTTGAGTTTGCTTACGTCTTTCTTCTATCGTTTTCTTTTGAGGATTTCTGGACTTGAGGTGAGTCATAGCCCCACTTTTACTCTTGAACTTTGTTTTCAATACTTGGGGTGAGAAACGTGCAAATGTTTTATGTGGACTATTATCGCTTTATTTATTTAAAACTTGCTATGCTTATAGAACTAGGTAGGATTAAGCGAGGCCTAGTCCCGAACTAGGTAAGCTATTGATTTGGTTGTTGAGCGAGGCCTAGTCCCGAACTAGGTAAGCTATTAGATTGGTTATAGAGAGAGGCCTAGACTTGAGCTAGGTAAGCTATTGATTGGATTGATTTGAGCTATAGCGTGCACCTATAGGTTTGATTTGATTTGGTTTGGTTTGGTTTGGTTGGATTATCTTGGTTGGATATTTTGGTTGGATGATTAAGGCCTAGTCTAGCTAGCAAGCGTTTTGCGTATATGTCCACTATATCGAATTATGAATTTAAACCTATGATCTCACCAGCGAAAGCTGACTTTTAGCGCGTTTTCTCAGGTAATTAAGTGATGCTCTATGGATGCTTGGGATTGGAGGCTTGGCAATGGCACCGGTTATGGATCTACTTTTCTAAAACTCTGATAACTATTATGGACCTATGTTTATTTCTTTTGGGCCTTACTTTGGAAAATTCTTGGGATAAATGTAAACTTTAAAACCCGTTTTGGTTGTGTTTTTCTATGTTTACTTTATCTCATTCTTTTATGTCTTGTGTTTGGATACCAATCCCCGTAGCACCCCGAAAGCTTATGAGTCTTCCGCTGTATCAAATTTTGGGGGTGTTACAGATTGGTATCACAACTAAGGTTATAGAGAACTAGGTAAATGGACACCTAAACTATAACCGATTTTTATAGAAAACGATCCTCGACCATTGCCTGCCAGCCCGCCAAGCCAAAGCATCATTGTCATTATTGAGGTCTTATGAGATTTATGAGATGATTATTAGATTTGGGATTCTTGAGATGATTTGAGGATTTGAGGTTTATTGATTTAGTGATATGATGGCGTTTTGAGGAATTATATGCGTTTTGAGGAATTATATGGCTTAACTATTTTACGAATGATTTTAGTAATGCGGTATTTTAAATCCTTCTTGTTATATATGATTTGGAATTATATGATGATTTTTGATATGGTATTTTGAATTCGCGGTTTAGTTGTTTTGAAACACTTACACCTACCCTACGCCGTTGTCACAAATCATAGCCTCCTTTGCACGTGTTGTTATTAAGAATTGTTATTGCTAGTACGCGTCGCCCTTCGTAGATCACTATGGCCCCTGATGACCCATACGTGATGGTCATGCGTTCGGCCACTACTTTATCGTCTCATTGTCGCCCTAAGTCACCGATTTTATCGCCTCGTGGTTCACCTGCTCAGAGATGACGATTGATGGAGTACCCCTCCGATGAGGAGTATGAGGAGGAGTACGCGGGTGAGCAGAATGATAACCCTCAAGATGAGGAAGAGAATGATGACCCTCAGGATGAGGAAGAGGATGATCCTCAGGAGGAGGAGATGCCTGATGATGATGGGTCGCTAGCACCTTCAGCTCATTCTGTGAAGCCCGATTCCCCGATACATCCGTTAGAGCCAGTTTCACCTGATCATCCGTTTTTGTTTGATTCACCATCCGGTAGTCCCGTGGCGTCGGACGCGCCATCTGAGATATCTGCTGAGCCTGCAGATTTAGGTGAGACTGGTAGGATGTGGACTCGGATTACTGCACAGGGCGAGAGGATCTCGCGGATGTCTGACCGGCTTGAGATGGTTATTGCTAAGTTTATTGCTGAGTTGAGAGTAATTTGATTACTGTCATGAGCAGGACGAAAGTGATTAGGAGAGGTTTGATGGAGATTCACGAGCATATTGAGGGTTTACAGCGAGGTTTTATCACAGCTCGAGAGGCCGACCGCAAGTTATGGCAGAGGAATGCCGAGCTAGAGAAGGAGGTGGCTGACCTCAAGAGAGACAGCGACACTCATAGTGTGGAGTTAGGATCACTATGGAGAGAGCTTGAGGGCTTGAGGCAGGAGTTGAGGAGTCTACGCCAGCACCATGGCTAGATCGATTTGGATTTGTGTTGCTGTTATGTTGCTTCCTAAGCCAGGGAGTACTTGGTTAGGAGAGCTGGTTATTCTATCCCTTAGGTCATGTTATTCGGATTATATGTTCGTCTCGTATGGAATGATTAGTATTTATTATGTCTTTTGGTATTTTGGAACGAAGTATCGATCGCAACTTATATGGACGATGGTGATTTCGTATGATATTCTACGGTTTTTGGCATACATGGAGAATTGTGTTCCTATCTGCATGGTTGATATTGTGTTGGTATTGTGTTTGTATTTCGACTTTCACCAATCGGATTCTTGCTGAATGTTATGGTACGTGTTATTGGAGACTTATGAATCTTGTATTGTGACCTCGATCAATGGTTGTACGACGAAACACTATTAGAGCTACCCGAACTGGAACTGCCACAACTTCCCCTGGTCGCCGAGGACGTCGTCCTACTCGAAATGTTAAAACCCCTACTCCTGATAACCTGGATACTACCAACCGCAACAACAGGAATCAAAATGTTGAGGTCCAGGGAGACAATGATCATGTTCTACTTAACGCACCTACTGTGGATCAAGCAATGATCAATCAACTTGTGGAGCAACGAGTTGCTGAGCTACTAGCTGAGTCGAATCATTCCAACAATTCTGCTGGAACATTTCCACTTGTTCGTGCTAATGGATGTAACTACAAGGAGTTTAAGATTTGTGGACCCGTTGAGTTTGGTGGAACTGAAGGAGTGGTCTACTTGGTCAGGTGGATAGAAAAGACTGAGTCAGTGTTTAATGTCAGTGGTTGTGCGGAGAATACAAAGGTAAAGTTTGCTTCTTTTACTTTCAAGGATGAAGCTTTAACTTGGTGGAACAATTACCGAAATTCGGTTGGGAGTGATGTGGCTTATGCTATGACTTGGGAGCAATTTAAGTCTTTGCTGATTCAGACTTACTGCCCAAGGAATGAGATTAAGAAGCTGGAGATTGAGTTCTGGAACCATAAGGTGAAAGGTACCGATATGGCAACTTACAATCGCCGTTATCGGGAGTTAGCCTTACTTTGTCCCGATATGGTTAGGATTGAGAGTTATACCGATGGGTTGCCGGTAGCTACAAAGAACGATGTGATTTCTGCTAAGCCTGCAAACTTCATGAGGCTATCACTATCGCTCAACAATTAATGGACTCGTTGGCATTGGAAGAAGCTGAGAAAGACAAGAATGGAAAGAGGAAGAGGGATGATCACTCTAAGGGTAATGATCGTCGAAACAAGCGACAAACAACTACTAGAGCTTATGCTATGGGAGATGGAGACAAGAAGAGCTACAATGGAGATGCA
The DNA here is from genome assembly GCA_030686995.1 of Artemisia argyi. Classification (NCBI taxonomy): domain Eukaryota; kingdom Viridiplantae; phylum Streptophyta; class Magnoliopsida; order Asterales; family Asteraceae; genus Artemisia; species Artemisia argyi. Next base: position 14,819 of record JARVZY010001095.1, read on the forward strand.
CCCAAGTGTAATCGATGTTATAAGCATCATTCTGGTAGATGTACTGTGATGTGCAAGAATTGCTCTAAGATGGGACACATAGCTAAGGATTGTAGAGTTCGACCACTTGCTATGGTTCAAGCTACTCCTGAAACTATGAGTAAGGAAAATGTTACTTGCTATGGATATGGAAAGAAGGGACATTATAGGAATGAGTGTAGGGAATCGTGGAACCGAGGAAATCAAGGATCGGGTGGTAATGGGTACAATAATGGAAACCGTGGAGCTGGAGGAAATCGTGGACGACAAGATAATGGGGACCAACGTGTGGAAGCTGGAGCTGCTCATGGAAGAGTGTATGCACTTGGGAACTAGAGAGGAGAAGATCCGAACGTCGTTACTGGTACGTTCCTTCTCAATAATCGTTATGCTTCCATACTATT
>JARVZY010010808.1:0-36000 GCA_030686995.1 Artemisia argyi
AACTTTTTCCCTCCTTGTGGGAGCCCTCTTGGGAATCCCCTCAAAGCTAATAGATCTTCCTCCTGTCCTTCGGCCGATAGGGGACCCAATGCGTAGGGTAGAAGGAGTAGCCCCTGGCACCGAAGGCCTTGGTTCCATCTCTATTTCTTCATCGTACTCATCACTGGAGTATTCCAACTCCCTTCGCATATCTATGTTACAAATTTGCCTCCTACAGGCCCTTAGCAAAGATTCCAATGCCTCATAATTAGCCTCAATGAAAGCAGGGCTAATGGCTGGTTCTGGATTGGCCGATGTTGAGGCGTGATGGTTGGGTGTTGTTTCAAGGTGAGATCGTTTCATGAATGTGGACACCATAATTGGTGGGAGACCGATAGGGTTAGTTACTGGTAATGGGGTTAATGTCGAAGAACCCGACGGGGGTGTAACTTCTCTTTCCTGATTCATGCCGAAAAAGTAGTGAGTATGTTAGACTGGTTATTTGCTTGGGAATAACGAGACCAATTGTAGCGGGTCCCACGGATGGCGCCACTGATTGTACAATAAATTGTACGACCAGGCCTTCGATGGTGATCAAAGGATATAGGGGATGTTGTTGTTGAGCCAAGCTTGTGTCTAACCTGAAAATAAGAAATACGAAGACACTCGGTAAGTGATTGCGTAGGGGTTGGGCCCTGCGAACCACCTCTGGCGTGTGAATAAGTATTTGATATGAGAAGTTAAATGAAAATGTGGTCAAGTAGGGTGGTGTAGATTGCATACCAGATTTATGACTCGTCCAAGACTATTTATAGGTGATGAAATAACCTTGGAGAGTGTTCACCCATTTCATGGAGATCATGGGAGCGTCCCATGATTTATGGTAACCGCTGGGGCTTAGTGCTCCACTCCTCCTGGTTTAGCGGGGGAGCTAAGGAGGAAGAGGAGACGTGGGTAAGACTTGGTCTTACCAATGTTTGGGCTTGGCATTGTTCCGTCCTTAGAACTTATTGAAGCATACCCCGAAGGGCTTAATCCTTCGACTGGCTAATTCCCATTTGGTAACTAGATCAGTGATGATTAGTTTTACGCCATTGAAAGCTTTAGGAGGCTAGCCAGAGCCTTCGATGATAAGGTTCGAAGAGGGGTCCTTCGAGTTAACTGGAGGGTACATCATCAGTAGTGATAGGCATACTAGCGTTCCGATGGTGAGTTTAGCGATGGTTGAGATGAGGTGTAACATTTTTCATTGTTATTCGATGATAATATTGAGTTGGGAATTCTTTACATCTATTGCAGTGATGAGTTTGGATAACGAGTCGACTATGGATGCTATGGACTCTTTGAGTGATGTTTTGTTATGTGTTGGAGGCATAGTATGAAGCAGTGAAAGCACCATTGTTAAAGACCGATTAGAGATGGTCAATCTCCCAAGAAGTAGATACAAGACGAGATGGATAAGGCCCTTAGAGTGGGCAAGACTCCAAGAAATCAGAGAGAGAAACTAGAAACAGTTTTCTTTTTCATTCATACTTGTTGCTAATGCAAAGGTTACATATATAGACGAAAGATGCAAACTGAAAACTAACAACTCTTAATCTACTAACCTATAAAATAGAAATTGCATGGATAGAAACATGCATTTTACTAGCCTAAAATGTGGAGACACGATAACCATTATGCAACAATAAAAGAAACTGTAATGTTGACCCCTTCAACATGTCAACACGTATCAGGTGATTGTTTTAATCACTTTTTTTTAAGTCTTACTAGCCCTCTTACTCTTACCGGTAAGAGGCGGTTAGACGTTTTGGTTGTTTGTTTTTTCATCACCAGTCAGACGCGGTAAGAGCTAATATGTCTAACTCGGTAAGAGGTGGTGAAAAGATCTGACTACCTCTTATTAACACCCCTTCAACCCATTCATCTTCAAAACCCTTCAACCCATTTATCTTCAAAACCTTCACCTCGCCGCCGACCACCTCTCACCGCCTCCTTCTTCTCCACCTCTACGCCACCTTCTTCTCTACCTTTACGCCGCCGTCATCTCCACCTATATCCGCCATCTTCACCACCTCTAAGGTATGCTCTTTTTTTTCTCTTTACCTACTTTACGTGATTTTATTGTTGGTTTTAAGTGATTTTAATGTTGGGTTGGTTATAAACTGATATGGGTTTTGTTTTGGTCAACTATGAGGTTGGTTTTTAGTGATAATCTTAGGTTGGGTTGCTTTGTTATAAACTGACATGGAATTTTTGAGGTGTAAATATGAAGTTCAATTAACCTATAGCTCTACTAGATGCTCTAAATCAGTTTGACAACAACTAGTACAGTCTCAATATGATCAAATTGACGTACATGATAATGAAAATGTACATGATGATAATGACGGTGATGTTGAAGTTGTTCAACCAATTGAGAGTGACGCGGATCAACAATACATGATTAACTTACGAGATCAAATCGAGGCACAAATTATGCAAAGCTAGGTTTTAAATTATTTAGTATTAGTTAAGTTACTTAATTGTTGTTTCATTGTGTTAAGCTTATGTTTTATTTTAAGACGATTTATGTAATAATTTTTATTATGTTAAATTTTGGATATGTATTAAGATAATTTATTTAATAATTTATAATTGTGTTAACTTCATGATAAAAAAAGTTTTTTTTTTTTTTTTTTTTTTTTTTTTTTTTTTTTTTTTTTTTTTCAAGTTTACACTATCTACTTAATAATCGTATTGAAATAGTTTAATATATACTTTAAAAAAGGAAAATTAAACCATTTAGACAATTATAAAAAAACAAACAACACTTTTTCATTCAGATTCATAGATTATAGTAATCTCTTACTGGTAAGATGTGGTAGTCAGATTCAGATGTGAAACATCTTAATGAAACAAACAACACCTTATAGTGTTTCAAGATCCAAGATAAAAAACACATCAATTGTCTTTGTAATTCAATTGATTTGAGGTTAGTAAATTGTGGTTATTTAATTGTTCATCCATACACGTTAAAGTAGACTTACTCGTAGCATTGATTATATCAATATGAAATCCCAACACCTTGAAGATGCAAATGAAGAATGCTGCAGATGATAACAGATCATGAAATATTGAATGCTCAAATATGGCTGCCAAGCTCGAACATGAATGAGCTGCTGAGGACAAGTGAATCAAAGCACCTGCATCTCAAGTAAAAAAACAAAAACATTTTACTTAGAGAAAGCTATATATAACTGATTTCACAAAAGAATTTAGCGAAGAAGATGGACACTTTTATTTAGAACCAGTTTTGAATTTTAAACTTATACATTAAAACTGGTCCTATCATATCTTAACTACATAAAAAGCAAAAATGGTCAAAATATGAATATTGACTTTGTTGAAAATGTTGAATGTTGAATTGTTGAAAATGAATATTTATAGCAACTTTGTTGAGTTTGTGGAATGAGTTATAACGAAATACTAATGTGATGATAATATTTATAGCAACTTTGTTGACTTTGTGGAATCAGTTGTAACTCTCAAAATGCATTAATGTGATGATACTCATCAACGATTTGGTCACTTGCATAGTAGTTGTAACTCTCAAATGTGATGATAATATTTATAGCAACTTTGTTGACTTTGTGGAATCAATTGTAACTCTCAAAATGCATTAATGTGATTATACTCATCAACGATTTGGTCACTTGCATAGTAGTTGTAACTCTCAAAATATAATAAGGAAACGATTTGGTCAAAAAAGAGTTTAAACAAACCATTTGTACTCAATACTCATCAACGATTTGGTAAAATTAAAAGAGTTGTCGAAAAATGGTAACAAGGAAACGATTTCTTTGGTTCATCAATGAGGGCGGGAAAACTCAAATTCGAAACAAACCTAATGTATACCTTGTTGCCTATATAAGCAACACAATGTTTAAACAAACCATTTGTACTCAATACTCAATCCGATTCGTGGAGAAGAAATGGACATAACAAATCAAAAGAATGTCGATGATGTTTTGAGGTTAGTTCTAATCTTTCATTTGATTTTGAGGTTAGTTTTAATCTCCAATGCATTAATGTATTATTCTAATTTGCCATGCATTAATGCATTTTGAGGTTTCTTCTATAATGTACTCAATTCGATCTCGAGGTTTCTTCTAATGTATTGTTTTTTTTACAGCTTCTACCCAATCCGAACCCTGCTCCATAGACATTGATACATTCAATGAATGCTTCCTCGACATGACGAAGGAGGACATAGAAATCAAGTCGTTTGATGAATGGGTTCGAGGGGTCATTGGAGATTGCCCAGTTAATCTCCAAAAAAAAGCTAAATAGTTTAGAGTTCATTGTATTTAATGGCATCCAATCACTCATATAAATTTGTTACTCAAATTTGTGTTTGTAAATGGGCTTCTAGATATCGAATGCTATAACGTTCTTCATTTTTATATGTTTTTGTTAGACCCGTTTCCCCGAATACAAATAGGCCCCACCCTAGATGGAATTGACTAAGGACTTAATGAGATTGGCCAGTCAACCCAATGGTCAATTTGATAGTCAACGAATGTGTATTATAGTTATAGAAGTTATGATGCTAAACTCAAGGGGCTAAAGTTGTTAAGTTGTAAATGTGTTATTAAGTTAATGTGGCCAAAATAAAAAGAATAGTACTTGAGGGACCTAATGTGCCAGTTAGGCAAACATGCTACCTACTAATTGTCTAGAGACTTCTCTTATCTTCATAAGAGTTCCAGAAATGTGTAGTGAGGGTGTGTGTGACATGAAGAAAAATGGAGGGAAAAGGCAAGATGGTTTTGGTGATCAATTTATGAATGATTGAAGTTCTAATTCAAGTAAATGAAGCCCTAGTAATGATTGCTATCCAAGTAAGTATCTACATTAGTGTTTAATTGATGATTGAGAGGTTAGGGTCTATGTACCCAATTTGGGGAAATTGGGGAAATGGTGTTTTGAAGCTAATTAAAGATTATAGAAATTATGAGATGCTTATATTGAGTTTAAGTTAATGAATTTAATGGAACTAATTATCATATAATCATAATATGGTTATATGATATTAAGAGGTGTTTGAAGAAAAGCTATGATAATGGTAATCATGGTATAGTATATTGATCATGTGTTTATGCTTATAGTGATTTGGCTTAGATTGCAAGTATGGAGAATGATCATGTTGATGATGATATAGTAGCTTAGCTCAGATGCTAAGGTAAGTAACTTGTACTAAAACATGTGTTATATATGTGTTATCCATATATGTGTTATGATTGTTATAAGTTTAGCACTTGGATTGAGTACTGGATGAAAGTTAGGAAGTGGTGTCTAGTTATAACTAGCTAAGCATGTTTTTGGCTATTGCTAATGAGACTTGTTGTAGCTTATGTGATGAAGGTTTGTGTGGTACGAATTGAATGTTATGGTATGGAAACAATGTAAGTGATCATGATGCTTATGTGTTAATATGTGTATGATATGTGTTTTATGTCGGGTTACTTAGTAAGCGAAAGCTTACGGTTTAGTTGTCTAACCTTTTTGTAGGTTGGTATGCTTTTATGGATGGCTTGGATAAGGATTAAGGTTGGATATGCGAATGTAGAAGGACTTGGGTAAGATAGTAGAGCTAGGTAGAATACCGAGCTCAAGTCAAAGTTGTACCCCCGAGAGTCTTTCTATGATTTGTAAAGTATATGTCAAAGTTATTGTATTGCTTTGGTGGTTTAAAAGTGCGCCAAAGTATGTTTCAACCGTTTATAGTCAAGTTAAGGAGGTGTTTGGCATAAATGTGAAATTACCCATTTTGGGATGTGAACGGGTCATGTGTTTAAGGAACGAGTTTAATATGTATTAATAAGGATGTTGGTTAAGTTTGGTGGGTAAATGAAGTGTTATAGATGGTTTATTATGTAAATGGGTCAAAACGGGTTTTGACACAAAACCCGTCACTTTGTAAAGCACGTTTCTGCAGGTCATTATGACCAAGTTTATACATATAATTGATGTTTATAATGTCCTAATGATTTCTGGAAATTTTGGTGTTATGTCATATTATAGAAGTTGTTTTTCCGGAAAATGGGTCAATAGTGCACCAAAGGGTCATACAGAAAAATGGGTGTTTGGGATAATGTCCAGTTTAACCCATTTTGGGTCTAACGGGTCAAGAAATTTGAGAAACAAGGTATAATGTATATTTTAAGTTAAATGTGGATTACATATGTTTAAATATATGTTTAAAGTGTTGATTTTATATTAAAAAGTGTTACGGGTCATTTTGAGACAATAGTGCACTTTATTGGTCACAGTGCACTTTAGGGGTCATAGTGCACTTTAGGGTGCCACCACTCATTTTAAAAGTATTGGAGTCTAGTTCTTCTAAAAATAGTCTTAATGTTTGTTTTGTAACTTATTTTAGTCCGTTTATAAATGAGTGACAGGAGTTAGTAACGGGTCAAAGCGTTTCCGCATAAAAGTTTTAAATTTTGGTCAAATCGTTCACGGAGTGTAACAGTTTTGTTAACTTTCTAGCTTCAAGTGGATATGTAATCGTATTCGTAGTTTTATCAACGTGAATTGTCTTGGTTCTTTTTGATCTATCGATATGTACATCACCTAATGTAGATTTAGGTATAGCCTACACATAACGTACGACACCATCACAACTATGGCACAAGTCAACATAATACGCTCTTGATATGTCGCAGCTTTTTGTGTACGAATCAACCCCATTTGGTAATATGTTTATGTTTTCATATATCATGCAACTTGGTAGACACCATTACACCAAGTCGATTTAGTAGCAAGGGAAACGAAAACTGTAAAGAACAGGAATGTCGAATTATGAATGAGCTTTTGTTTTACCTTAACTATACCACATATAATAGGTGCATGTAGTTTTGCTTAATTTTTTAATCCTTAATCTTTAAACCTAATATAGGCAACTTTTAACACAAATTTGAAACACACGGCAAAGGTACTTAAACATGGCAAGTTGAAAGCTAAAATTTTAATATATGCAACACATTTAGTAATGCAAAAAGTTTTTGTAAACACACGGCAAAGAGTTACTTAAACATAGCAAGTTCAAAACCCAAAAGCTAATATAGGCAACACTAAATTCAAAGAGTTCCAGAAAAGAAAAAAAAATAAAAATAATAATAATAATAATAATAATAATAATAATAATAATAATAATAATAATAAACGCATGCATGCTTTGAAAACATACGTTTGATGTTACTAAAACATGGCAAATTGAAAACTAAAAAGCTAATATAGGCAACACAACAAACCAATTTATACTATTGTATATGTAAAGCATGAATAATTTTTTTTCTAGAAACTTAAAAAATTTTAAAATGAGTAATGTGTTATACCCAAAATATATTTTTTAAATTTCAAATTCCTTTTAACATACTTTAAAATGAGTATAGTTTAAATATTGTTTAATCCTCAAAGTTTTATATTGTTCGTTTTTAACCGATAAACTTTCTTTCTCGCAATGACTACAAATAGAACCTGAAAGGGTCACATTAAAACATCAAGTTTACAAGTATAATTATTTGCCGCTATACACCGTTGCTTTGCGTGAGTATTCGTCTAGTTTCAAAAAAATAGCTCCTCCCACCTCACAAACAATCCAATCAAATAACAGACCTTTTCTTATTGATACGTGTTCAAATATAATATTTACTAGAAAAAATACCATGGGATTTAAATTTTTTTGAAAAAATGGCTTTTAATTAAGAAAATCAATTTTATACGGAGTATTAATAATAGCTTCATTATTTAATACGGAGCAATATCTATACTACATATAAAGGAAAAATGGTTAAAATGAAAAAGTGAAAAGTCAAGTAATGTGAAATGTTAGAAAATTTTTATTAAAGAAAATTATAAAATATAATTAATACTCTTATTAAAACATCTAATTACTTAAAATTACAATGATTTATTCACATTGTACAACCAATTAAAAACATATATACCAAATTAAATACAACCATTAAAACAATAATTAATACAAATCACAAACCGGGCGACGGGTTGAACCGGTTTAATTGACCCGTTTTCGACCCAATCTAGCAAGTTGACACGGTTTAAATCGACCAATTTTTCAACCGGAACGGTTCAACCGGTTGAACCACCCGGGTCGAACCGGGTTTCAAAACATTATGTTTAATTCCTAAATCTTCAAACTTTTATTATTTTTCATTTATAACCTATAAATTTTTTTATCAATAAACTATTTGTCGCTATAAAATCCCGTTGCTATGCACGGGCAGTCGTCTAGTTTAATTGAATTGACCAATGACTGCCTCCACTTGGTAGAAGATGATATCATCAAAAACTTTGTTATCCACATCCCTCAACCTCAAGAACTTAAAATGTACTTATAAAAAATGGCGTTCGCTTTTCTAAATTTGGTAGGCAATTCGTACACATTCTTTTTAATGGCACACCTTGTACACTTAAATACTTGTTTAAAGCATTTTTTTTGTCTTCTAAATGTTGTCGCAGGGCCTCAAGTGTTGCAGCACATCAAGAGCTTCTAGTTTTGAGGTAAAGATAGTGTTTTTAAGTTTACATATAAAAGAAGCTATCAAATTGAACATGCCCATGTTCTTAAGTAAAATTAAAAAAATAAGCAGTTAATGATCTTCTCAAAATGGTCAAATGTCATTTTGCGATGCATACAAGCTACTAAAGAGATGTGCAATAAAAATGTGAGTATGAAATACTAAATGACCAACACAACAAATAAGATAACCAACACGTGCATTTTGACACCTCTACTCTTGATGATTTTTGAACATTACATGTGAATCTTTTAATTGGCCGATACAAACCAGATCCATGAAACAAATAAGATCTCAGCATGTTAGTTGTTACAAAGGTCAGGTTTGGAGGGTGTGGTTAAGTTTATTTGAGCTGCTTATCAGCTAATTATTGTATTAACAAAATACAATAAGTTTATCGGAACACTTACACTGTGTTCTAAAAAAAAAAGTTGAATGTAAATAAAAAAAGAGAAAGTAAAGAAAGATAGAGAAAGAAAAGTTGTGTTTCACATCAAAAGTTTTGAAAGCAAAATCCCCCACTTTCATATATTTACTATCACTTTCATTCCTAAAAAAAGTTAAGACTTTCTTTTTCTTTCTACCCTTTTACTCAACTTGAGAACAGAGCGACTAAAGACTCGATGATAGCTTTTTGCAAAAACATTTAGATATCTTTTGCAAGCTGTTTGTGATAATCTAAGAGAAACACCATCAAAGAATTGTTTCTCTTACTTGTAGTGGATAATGGTCTGATTTTGTAATTAAGCGACTGTCATGATCTTGTCACAAAATTTAGCTTGGACTCTATTATGTATATAACTTCAAATCATTTTGTAGGAAAAAAACCATGGAATGGTAGTGAAGAAACTTGAGAAGATTAAGCACCTAAACAACAAAAACACTGTAATGGTTGATAAGATTATCTATGATTCTCAAGATTCAGAACAACGTACACACTCTCCACTGGTTAGTACACTAAAGGCTCTAGCCGATCAAAACGTTACCAGTTTTCACTTTCCCGGTCATAATAGGGGTGGGGCAGCTCCATCTTTGTTATCTAATCTCATCGGGATACAACCTTTTCTTCATGACTTGTCTACCGTTTCAGAGCTTGACAATTTATTTGCACCCATGGGTCCCATTTTAGATGCACAAAAACAAGCAGCTAAATTGTTTGGAGCTACAGAAACATGGTTTTTAGTAGGGGGTACAACGTGTGGGATTCAAGCAGCAATTATGGCTACTTGTTCACCAGGAGATACATTAATTCTTCCTCGTAATGCTCATATATCAACTTTTTCTTCTATGGTATTATCGGGTGCTATACCGAAGTATATTACCCCAGAATATGATTTTGATTGGGACCTTGCTGGTGCCGTCACTCCTTTACAGGCAAGCGATATTTTGTTTAAGAAAATACCTGTCAAAATGAGGGGGGGGGGGGGGGGGGGGGGGGGGGGGGGGGGGTTGAGTTTTTTTAGGACATATTTAAAATTACCCTATTGACAATGAGGCTCTAAAATTATAGGCTAAATAAACCGAAGTCATATTAAATTGTTAGTATATACAATAGAGTGAATTACATAAATAGTGCCCGTCTTTTATCTCTTGCTGATACTGATGACGGATATGGACTCTAAACACTCTTCGCTTTCATTCTTGTGCCTTCAGAAAGTGAAACTAACTATGTATTATAGTGATCAAATGGAAGGGGACCATAAAAATCCTCCCTCAAATAGCTTTGTTACATACATGGCAGGTTGAGAAAGCAATCAAAGAATTGGATAACCAAGGTCGGAAACCTTCAGCAGTTCTCGTCACCTCGCCTACTTATCATGGTATCTGCAGCAATATAGAAGACATTTCCATCTTGTGTCATTCTCACAACATTCCTTTGATTGTGGACGAGGCTCGTGGGGCCCACTTAGGCTTCCACAAAAACTTACCTCGTTCAGCTCTTAGTCAAGGAACTGATATTTCCGTACAATCGACCCACAAAGTATTATGTTCACTCACACAATCATCAATGTTACATATGTCAGGAAACCTTATAAAAAAAAGAAAGGATATGTCAATGCCTTCAAACACTTCAAAGCACAAGTCCGAGTTATCTCCTTTTAGCTTCATTAGACGCCGCTAGAGCTCAAATAAGTAAAAATCCACAAACCATTTTTAATAAAGCAGTTGAATTAGCCTTTGAAGCAAAAGCTCTTATAGAAAAGATACCTGGAATTACTGTCCTAAATTCTGATGATCCTTTAAGAATTACAGTAGGGTTGTGGAAGCTTGGTATATCTGGTTTTGAAGCCAACCATATCTTAAAAAATAATGGAGTGGTTGCAGAGCTTCCAGGTACTCGTTCTATTACGTTTGCAATGAATCTTGGTACTAGTAGAGATGATGTTAAGAGGCTTGTGCTGGGGTTAGAGCATCTATCACAAATGCATAGTTTGATTCAAGGAAATGAGGAAGAACTAAATGATATACAGGCTTGTATGGAAACTATTAGTGGTATGAGATTGAGCCCACGAGAAGCATTTTTTGCAAATAAAATGAAAGTGAGCTTTAAAGAGAGTATCGGGAGAATTTGTGGGGAGTTAGTATGTCCATACCCGCCTGGAATCCCGCTACTTATACCCGGGGAAGTGATTACAAAGGAGGCGTTAAGTTATCTGGTGGGGATGAAAAACAAGGGTGGTTTTGTTATTGGAGTTGCTGATCCGAGTTTATCATCCATTGTAGTTTGCAGTTAATCCCTTTAAGGAGTAACACTTTTGGATTGGTTTTGGCTGGGCCGGGTTGGTTAGTGCAGAGCAGTTTCTAATAAATGGCAGAGGTGCAGATTGATACTTTTTTATATATGTTTGTTACTGTTTTTTATTGCTTGTGGCAAAGTTGTCGCCGATGATATGATCATTTGTGCATGTAGTTGTTTGAATTGATGCACTGTTGTGCATTTGTCTGCGAGTAGAAATAAGTGTGGTGTGTGCGTAAGGGTTTTATGGTGTTGTGGGAATGTGGGGTGACGGTGGTGTTGTCCCAATCGTGATATATATGGATCGATGTGTTGGTGAAACAAATACTGATTTGCAAACTAACAATAACAAAAGATAACTTATATATTGTCTAACCATTGTAATGTTACAAATTCATAAGTACTTATAGGTTTCCAAATGGTATGAATGAACCATTGTAACCTTTCATCTAAAGTCATGTCTATTCGGTTTAAATGAACCGATGCATCTATACATTGGTGATGGTTCGAACAGGTATAAGCCAACCATTGTGACTATTCGACCATTCCTGGAATTAACTAACTATAATAACTAACTTAACTAACAAACGGTTAATAAGTTTCTGTTAAACACGTTTGGTCCTTCATGTTTCCTTTGAAAGCTATGTCGAGATTATACTCGTTCACATTCTCCTCCTTAATCTTGATCATTGCTTTGTCCAAGGTCTTGAACTCCGAGCATTTGTCTCATAGTTGTAAACTTGAGTCTTGGTAAAGCTTTCGTTAAGATGTCTGCTCTTTGTAGTTCTCCGCTAACGTGTTCCACATTTATATGACCATTCTCTACGCATTCCCGAATGAAATGATAGCGAATGTCTATATGTTTACTCCTTCCATGAAATACTGGGTTCTTTACGAGTGCTATAGCTGATACATTGTCAACTCTGAGCGTTATCCTCTTCTCTTCAATTCCAGTTAGTTCACTAAGTAAACGTTTTAACCATAAGGCTTGACATGCTGCTGCAGTAGCCGCCATGAATTCTGATTCACATGATGATAGCGCCACTGTCGGTTGCTTCTGAGTACACCAGGTAATAGGTGACTCTCCAAAGTAAAATACGACTCCAGTAGTTCCTTTTCCTTGATCGGTATTGATTCCATAACTGCTGTCACTATAACCTGTTATCTTGCAGCCGCCTTCCTTCTTGTATATGATTCCATGTTCTTTTGTTCCTTTCACATATCGGATTACTTGTTTCACTGCCTTTAGGTGATGATCCTTTGGGTCTTGCATAAATCTGCTGAGTAGTCCGACTGAGTAACTAAGATCCGGTCTTGTATGTAATAAGTATCTGAGGCTTCCAATTAAACTTCGGTAATAAGTTGCGTCAACTGGTTCTCCATCTTCCGCCTTGACCAACTTAGTGCCGGGATCCAATGGTATCTTCGTATCATTGCTATCCGCCATACTTGTTTCTTTGAGGATCTTGTTAATGTATCCAGTTTGCTTGATTGTAATCTCTCCTCCTGTCTGTGTAACTTCTATCCCAAGGTAATATGCTAGCAATCCTAAGCCGCTCATTTCAAATTTATCTTCCATCTGGGATTTGAACAAGTCTATCTCTTTCTTTGGAGTGCCCGTGATTATTAAATCATCTACATATACTCCAACGATAAGTGTTGAATTCTTGCTTCTTTTCGTGTAGACTGCTTGTTCTAGATTACATTTCTTAAAATCTAATGACTTCAAGGTTTGATCAAGCTTTACATTCCAAGCTCTTGGTGCTTGTCTTAAGCCATACAAAGCTTTTGTTAGCTTGTATACTTTTCCTTGGTTTCCTTGCTGAATAAAACCTTCAGGTTGTGTAACATAGACTTCTTCCTTTAATTCTCCATGTAAAAATGCTGATTTTACATCTAAGTGGTGTACTTGCCATCCATGATATGCTGCTAGTGCTAATATTAAACGAACTGTCTCAATCCTAGCAACTGGTGCGAATACTTCATCAAAGTCTCTTCCTTGTTCTTGTACATAACCTTTTGCTACTAATCTGGCTTTATATCTAATGATCTTTCCGTGTGCATCTCTCTTGGTTTTATAAACCCATTTGAGTCCGATTGCCTTCTGATTTTCTGGCAAATCTGTGAGAGTCCATGTGTGATTCTTGTTGATTGAATCTATTTCAATTTTCATGGCCTCAATCCATTTTTCATCTTTTGATGCTTCCTTGTAGTTACGGGGTTCTTCTTCAATGAAAAATAAGCTTGGAGTTTCTACTTGTTGTGCATGTTGATAAATCTCATTGATATTCTTTAAACCTCGTACTGGTCTGTGATCATATCTTTCTGAGCTTCCTGATGAGCTTTCTAATGAACTAATAGTAGCTTGTCTTTCACTTTCTAAGTTGGGTTCGTAATTGTATGTTGGTGGTGTAACTGGTGATGCTGGATCAGGTATTGGATCTGGTATTGGATCCAGTATTTGATCTTCTTCATGATACGTGTTATCTATGTTTTCTATGTTGATTGGTGTAGGATTTCCATTATCAACTTCGTCTATCACAAAACTAGCCCAAAATGTGTCTTGTGTATCCGTATCATCTCCATTGTTATCCCAATTCTACGGTTTCGTTTCCATAAACTTTACGTCCCTACTAACATGTTTCTTCTTTCTTACTGGATCATATAGCCTACAAGCTTTTGATCCTTCCTCTACTCCTAAATAAACCATCGGTATGCTTCTATCATCTAACTTCTTCAAGTGAGGTATGGTTATCTTAGCATAAGCTGTGCATCCGAATATTCTAAGGTTTTGTAGGTTCGGTTTTCTCTTGTAGAGTGCTTCATATGGTGTTTTATCTTCTAGTGCTCGTGTAGGTACCCTATTTAGAATATAAATGGCATGCTTTACTGCTTCCGCCCAAAAAGTTAAGGGTAACTTCATCGCTTTCATCATACTCCTGGTAGTTGATAACACCGTTCTATTCTTTCTTTCAACTACTCCATTCTGTTGCGGTGAGTATGGTGTTGTTAACTGTCTTGCTATTCCATTCTCTTTACAGTACTTGGTGAATTCATGTGATGTAAATTCACCACCTCTATCTGTTCTTAACATTCTTAACTTCAATCTCAACTCCATCTCAATCTGTTGTCTAAATTCCTTAAATATGTTGAAGGCTTGATCCTTAGTTGTTAGAAAATAAGCCCACATGTAACGTGTACAGTCATCTACTAGTAAGAAGATGAGTTTCTTTCCGGATTGTGTTGTTGGACTTATGGGACCACAGAGATCTCCATAAACTAAGTCTAGTGGGTTCTTGGATCTGAATTTAGCTTGATTGGGAAATGGTGTTCTGCTATGCTTTCCTAGTAAACATGCATCACATACTTGTCCAGTATGGTTTATTCTTGGTATTCCTTCTACTAGACCCTTTCTTGTCATCTTGCTAATATCGTCAAAGTTCAGATGACCTAATCTAGCGTGCCATAACCATGCTTGATTATTCACATTTGCTAAGAGGCATATAGGTGCTTCTATCTGTAATCTAATACTGTAAAGTCTATTTTTCGACCTTTCTACCTTCATCAACAACTTCTTCTTCTTATCATACAAAGTCAGCTTGTTTCCGTCCATTATGATCTTACAACCTATTTCAGTAAGTTGTCCTGGACTAAGTATGTTGCTCTTGAGGTTTGGTATGTAGTAAACATCTGTTATCACCTTCTGCTCCTTGTTTCTACATCCTAGTATTATTGAACCTCTACCCTTTATCTCTACATATGATCCATCTCCAAAACGAACACGTCCAGTGATACTTTCGTCTAAATCTTTAAAATGACTCTTCGTTCCCGTCATATGGTTGCTTGCACCATTATCTAAATACCATATGCTATCATCTGTTGTAGCATACTTTCCGGGTTGTATTTGTCCTTCATTTAACAATACTTCTTCATGTGTAGTCATTAACAGTGATGGTTCATCGTCTTCATAGATAAGGTTTGATTGTTCCTGAGTTGTTGGTTTACTTCTACATTCTTTCTGAATATGTTCATGTTTCCCGCAATTGAAACATTTTGCTTTCTTCTTCCACTCACTCCTATTCTTATTATTCTTGTCATTGTGAGTTGGGTTTTCTCCATTCGAGTTATTTCTGTTTCCTTTATTCTGCCAGTTTCCTCGTGTGTAGTTTGATCTACCCCTATTCCTGTTGAAACGTTTCTTATGTCTAGAGTGTTCGCCTTGTGCGAATAATAGGTTATCCTGGCTTTCTGCTTGTCCTCCCTTTCGGAATTTTATCCTTTCCTCGAATGCTTTTAACTTTCCAGTGATCTCATCTAGGGTGATATCATCTAGATCACTTGTCTGTTCTATGGATTCTACTATCTGAATGAACCTATCTGGTGTGGAGTCTAATAGTTTTCGTACTAAAAGTGATTCATCCAAGGTTTTTCCTAATTCTTTTGCCTTCGTGGCATAACCATTTAGTTTATCTGTAAATGCATCCACCGTCTCCTCATCCTTCATTTGAAGGGCATTAAATCCTATCATTAGGGATTGTAATCATGCTTGTTGCACTCTTTCTTCTCCAACGTGTCTCTTTTTCAATGATTCCCATAATTCTCTAGCAGTTTCACAACTTGCTACTTGTAATATCACATCCTCGGTTAATGCTTGATATAGGAGGGCAATAGTTGCCTTATCCTTCTTATCATCGGCTTGGGTGTTTTCTTTGGGTTCTATAGTCTCCCATAAACCATGTGCTTCTAATATGACCTTAATTTGAATAGCCCAAACAGTGTAGTTTGTGTTTTTGAGTTTAGGACATTGATATTGTGTAAGCGGTGTAATGGGTTTAACTACAGTGCTATTGACGTTAGTGTCATCTCCACCCGACATTCTAGATGTGTTTACGATCTTCACTTTTGACTTATATGGGAAATCTAACTAGTATGGTATAACCTTACTACTACGGGGAATAGAAATAGTTATCCGGGAATCCTAGTAATACGGGGATCAAATATAGTTCTCGGGATTTCCTAATAATGACTATCTATACTATAAGTGTATAAATGAAATCCAATAATGATAACGTGACCTCGTATGTTTTGCGTTCCCACTTGTGTCGATACAATGAAATATATCAACCACGTACTAATCTTTCCTCGTCTCCTTTCAAATCTGGTTGTCGAGTTTTATTAACCAAATTTCCACGTTGTTCCTTTTCTTCTTGACTTGGCTCCTACTACTTTGCCTCATACCCTTGTTATGTATAGGCTTACTCCAAAAATTTCTACTCGAATTGAATTTCTGGCCACGATCAACCTTCAGAATTGTTGTCGTTGTTTTCTTAATCCAAGTCTCCTCTCGGTAAAAATTGTTACCGTAGCAAATATATATATTGCTCTCCTTCTTCTTTTAGTACTCGTAGTACCAAAATCACAAATCAACGTCTAAACAAATTTATTTGTTTGTCGTTCCTGCTATTGCTTGCTTCTTTGCAACCGTTGCTCTCACAATACTCCTTCTCATTCTATTATTTCTTGTCCACACCGTTTATTCAACAACGCCTAATACCTAGTCGGTATTTTTCTTCTATGAAGTGAGTGATCAATTCGCTTCAGATTTCTTCAAACTTGTTGTTGCTTCTTGTATTGCCAACGTGCCTATTCTTCGTATATATGTTTGTATGTACCGGTATCTATCTCTAAATCCAAGCAATGCCAATTTGTTTTTCTTTTGTTTCTGTTTCTGCTTCTGCGCGCTTCTTTTTTTTTCTTGCGTACCAAGTTTGTACACGATATTTCTCAACGTCTAATCTTCTCCCTTGTTGTGTTGTAGTAGAGAACACACAAGTACGTTTCTTGTTGTAATTTTAACAAGAAAATCTTCCAAGTTTTCTGGTTTTGCTGTGGCGTACGAATCACAACAAACCAAAGTACCAAAAGTTTCTGAATGGTAACCTTTTTGTTTGCAAATTTCGACACAAAGAAAAAAGTTGTATACGATTTTTCTTATGTCTCTAAGTTATCTATGCAACCTTTCTTATGTAATAAGGATCAAAGGTTTGCGTTATTTTCTGGTCGTGGGTTTCTGGGTTTCGATTCTGGTTTCTGTATCTCGATGCAATAGATTCTGGATTTTCTGGGTTTGTTTTCTGGTTGTAACGAGATATCCAACAAGGCTCTGGATGCCAAATGTTGTCCCAATCGTGATATATATGGATCGATGTGTTGGTGAAACAAATACTGATTTGCAAACTAACAATAACAAAAGATAACTTATATATTGTCTAACCATTGTAATGTTACAAATTCATAAGTACTTATAGGTTTCCAAATGGTATGAATGAACCATTGTAACCTTTCATCTAAAGTCATGTCTATTCGGTTTAAATGAACCGATGCATCTATACATTGGTGATGGTTCGAACAGGTATAAGCCAACCATTGTGACTATTCGACCATTCCTGGAATTAACTAACTATAATAACTAACTTAACTAACAAACGGTTAATAAGTTTCTGTTAAACACGTTTGGTCCTTCATGTTTCCTTTGAAAGCTATGTCGAGATTATATTGGTTCACAGGTGGTTGGTGTTTTTGATGATTGGTCGCCGTAACATTCACATTGTGACAGGGTTGTTATCTGATTCATCAAGTTTCTAGTTTCCAGGATATGATTTGTATTTTGAATGCTCAAAAAGCTTAGTTTATCAGAACCTTACTCAAATGACTTATACAAAGCTTGGTTCGTGGTCAACGTAGGATAATAATTGATAAAAGTTTGACTTGTTTGCATTTTAGAAAGACTGAATTTGGGAAGCATATGACTTTGACAATCACTGAGACTGGATTAATGGTCACTTCTAAAAAGATTGGGATCCATATCTTTTGGTTCTTTCACAAAAAGGTTAGTTTGATAAGTAATCCTAATACGATTTTTCTTTTTAGACCTGAAACGACCCTTTCTAACTATCACACTTCATACAAACTGTTTACTGCAAACCAGAAGGAGTTTAAAATCAAACTCATGACATGTTTCACAATAGTCATCCATTTACTGGCTCGCATAGATGTTTGAGTTGGGTATACACGTCCGAAGGCTAGCCCCAAAATTGATGATTGCATGGTTTGAACTTGAGAATCTCAAGCACCGGCACGAGACTACACATTTGGGTTTGGTTCTTTGTTAGTAATATACTAATAATTATACTTGACGGTAGCCTAACGGAGTGATTCTAACGTGCAAGGGTTCGAATCTGTCTCCTTATTCATTTAGTTATGTTTTCACATATTTTGTTTTTACATGTTTAGCATGAGATCGATACGGGTAAAAAAAAAACATTCTTGTATTATATATATAGATATAGATAGGAGGGAGGTCGGTCCTGATCGGCTAATGCATAAAATATTATATAAACAATAAAATACTAATATACTTACTTAGCATACTATATATTATTTCACCAAGGCATATTCGTAAAAGATTCCCTGCTATTTTTATTCGGTTGCTACTTTTTATTTGGTAAACATTTGAACAGAGTCCAGTAAATTGTCGGGCTACCCGTTTTTTTTGCTGTATTATAATGCAAGTCAATACAAACGGGCTAAAAAAAGTGCCCCATGACACAAACGCTAAACACATACGAAAACCACAAACGCTATGGCAAAACACATACGAAAACCACCTGGCGCAACGCGGCAAGAGCCAACACCTTGTTGTCTCTATAGAACAGTCACATCTCTTTATAGAACAGTCACTCTCCTTCCGTACATACTGGTACATAAAAGTACTAATACACAATACAACGATATGATAAATATGTTGAATATACATGACAAGAGGGATTATAGAATGATTGCTTTAGTGCTTGCCTGACTATCTTTATCAACAACTCAACCCAACTCAATCTCTTAATAAAATATTATTTTCTCTTTCATCCACCTACACAACCAATACATACAACCTATCTATATTTTTTTACCATTTATCAACAATCCAATCTAATATATTAAAAAAATATTATTTGTATATAATTTGTTTGGATTGGGTTTGAAAGTACCAAGGAACATGTGACATGTGTAAAGTTGGATAACAAACTTTGAAGTCACCAACCGACCTAGTCGACAATCTCTTTTCCTTTCTTTTGTGCATTTCCGATATAATATTAATAACTTTTTGTTTTGTTCCCATCCAATCGGTTGGATGTTAGCAGCAATAAAGATAGTCTCATACATATAGTCGATGGGTTATAAATAGGGAATTACAAAAGATATATATATGGTAACAGGATCCAATTGGTAATTGGTGACTAATATACAATAAAAAAAGACCTCACGTTTATTATGTGCTAACAGGATCCAATTGGTACCACAAGCCAGCCCTTTACTTTCTTGTAAAATTCTACATCCCTCAACTCAAGAACATATTGTATCAAAAACGGCGTTTGCTTTTCTAAATTTGGTAGGCAATTCGTACACATTCTTTTTAATGGCACATATTGTGCACTTACATACTTGTTTAAAGCATTTTTTGTCTTCTAAATGTTGTCGCAGGGCCTCAAGTGTTGCAGCACATCAAGAGCTTCTAGTTCTGAGGTAAAAACGTGGTTTTAAGACACAAAATTTATATTTTTCAACCATGCGGACTTGCTACTAGATGTTTGGTGCAGTTAACATTTATTTTTCAGGTACCCGCTGCCGCAACGCGCGGGTACCTACTAGTATAAGATAATGTGTGGGCGTTTATGACTTACATGGTTGTTAACCAACACGTGCATTTTGACATCTCTATCCATGAAACAAATCTCTCAACTTGTTCGTTGTTACAAAGGTCAGGTTTATCGGAACACTTACTAAAAACTTGATGATAGCACCATCAAAGAATTGTTCCTGTAACTTGTAGTGGATAATGGTCAGATTGTGTAACTTAGTGACTGTCATGATCTTGTCACAAAATTTAGCTTGGAATGTATTATGTATATAACATCAAATCATTTCGTAGGAAAAAAACCATGGAATGGCAGTGAAGAAACTTGAGAAGATAAAGCACCTAAGTAACAAAAACACTGTCATGGTTGATAAGAATATCTATGATTCTCAAGATTCAGAACACCGTACACACACTCTGTGAACCAATAATCTCGCTCCATTGCTTCTTAAAAAACTCGAAGGACCAAACTAGTTAGTTAGAAACTTTGTAACCGAAAGTTAGTTACAAAAGTTAGTTATAGAAAAGTAGTTATTAGTTAAACCGGTTGGAACTATAACCGAAAGACACAATGGTTGGGTCATGTCGATTCAAACCTTATATATACATATGTATTACATTCGTTTAATGGTTGAATGACAATTTAGATTTACTTATTCATATTACTTTGCAACTTATTAATTCGATCTAAAGATAGTGGGACAACAATTGGAATCAAGAGCAAGGATTATACATCAACATCATCACAACGATTTCTGCATAACGAAATCAACACAAATCAGTGAGAAGCCAAAGAAAGACGCAAGAGAAGTGGAAGAACAATTTGTTATTCCTCTTTGAGCGAGAAAGATAACTTGTTTTTCTTTTAAATCTTCGAAGGAAACACGTTTTTGAATAAGGAAAAGCGTAGAAAAGATAGTGCACGATCTGTTTTACGTAGGGGTTGCAAACGCATAGCATCAAGCGTATTGGTGTCGAGGAAGATAGAGAAGACTTTGTGTAAGAAAAAGGAACTAGTTCGAGGCAAAGAAACACAAAGCAAAGGGCGTTGTTGGTTGAAAGAAAAAAGCATATACGTAGTATTAATTGATCATTTGGAAAGAAGAGTGTGGAATTTGTGTCGATATTAACACAAGAGAACAACAACAACGAGAGGCGCAAGGAACTGTATAACCAAATATTGGTTGTTTCGTTGCAGCAAGGATCAAACGACGAGACTGTTTTGATTCATATTTACCAAGGCGTGGTAACAAGTAGATGTGTGTAAGAAACGTAGAGATTTCAAGAAACGAGATCAAGTTGAACACACAAGAAGAAGATAACAACGTGTAGTGTGGTATTATTTTTTGTTTGTGTCGAATTTCTGAAACAACATTCGACAACAACAACAACAAAAAAAGGAGGGACTCGTTAATAAAAAAAAACAACAACATCATCAATTCGACAAGAAGGAGAACAAAGGATCTTTGGTGTTTATTTACTGGTTCGAATCAGAAGCAAAGAATCAGAAGCAAAGATTTGTGCAAAACTGGTATCAAGGCAAAAATCCGAGAGGTTGCTTGGAAAGATTTGAAGTCGATTTGGAAAGCAAATAACGAGGCAGAGAAATAAACAAAAGAAGCAAAGGGAATTACCAACGTTTGGTGAACGAATTTTACTAACGACAAGGGAATATATCTCATATTCAAATACGATAACGAGGTCACAAGTTCTAATTTTCTGGATTTCAATTCATTAGAATAGTATAGATTTTGTTAGTTTATACTATTAGGAATCCCGAGAACTACTATTGATCCCGTAATTACTAGGAATTCCCGAAAACTATATATATTCCCATATTAGAGAAGATACCATATTAGAAAATTCCCGCGAATATTAGAAAGTGAAGATCATAAATACTTTCAAGATGGGCGATGATACGAACACAACGACTACATTAAAACCCTTAACACCTATAGCACAATACCAATGTCCTAAGTTGAAAAACACAAATTACACGGTTTGGGCTATACAAATAAAGGTTATATTAGAAGCACATGGTTTGTGGGAGACAATAGAACCTACGGAGAATACAGAATTAGATGTTAAGAAAGACAAGGCAACAATAGCCTTGTTATATCAAGCGTTGACCGAGGATGTAATTTTACAAGTGGCAAGTTGTAAAACGGCAAGGGAATTATGGGATTCGTTAAGAAGGAGACACGTTGGCGAAGAGAAAGTGCAATAAGCACGATTACAATCTTTAATGATAGGATTTAATGCCTTTCAGATGAAGGATGATGAGACGGTGGATGTATTTGCAGACAAGTTAAATGGTTATGTCACGAAGGCAACAGAACTAGGGAAAACAATAGATGAATCACTCATAGTTAGAAAACTCTTAGATTCCATACCAGATAGATTCATTCAGATAGTAGCATCCATAGAACAGACTAGTGATCTAGACAACATTACCCTAGATGAGATCACAGGAAAACTCAAAGCATTTGAGGAAAGGATAAAACTCCGGAAGGGAGATCAAGTTGAAAGCCAGGATAATTTATTATTCACACACGGTGAACACTCAAGTAGAGGAAAGCAATTTAATAAGCGTGGAGGTAGATCAAACTATGCACGAAGAAACTGGCGAAATAATAAACACAGAAATAACTCACAAGAAGGAAACTCAAATTATAAGGAAAACCCTAATAAGAATACGAATAGAAAGGATGTGAGTAAGTTAAGATGTTACAGATGTAACAAACTTGGACACTTTATGAGAAAGTGTAGAGTAAAATTGACAGATCAGGAACAATCAAACCTTATCTTAGAAGATGAAGAACCATCACTATTAATGACTATGCACGAAACCAAACACGAGGAAGTATTGTTGAATGAAGGCCAAATTCAACCAAGAAATTATGCTTCAAAGGACGAAAGCATATGGTATTTAGATAACGGTGCAAGTAATCACATGACGGGAACCAAGAGTCATTTTAGAGATATTGATGCAAACATAACAGGACGAGTAAGTTTTGGAGATGGATCATATGTACAGATAAAGGGAAAAGGCTCTATATTGTTAGGTTGCAAAAACCAAGAACAAAAGGTTGTATCAGATGTATATTACATACCAAACCTTAAGAGCAACATACTAAGTCTAGGACAACTTACAGAAATAGGTTGTAAAGTTATAATGGAGGGAAATAGACTGACTTTGTATGATAAGAACAAAAAGTTGTTAATGAAAGTTGAAAGATCCAAGAACAGACTTTACAGTATTAGATTACGGATAGACACACCTATATGTCTCTTAGCAAATATAGATAACCAAGCATGGTTATGGCATGCTAGATTAGGTCATCTAAACTTTGACGATATCAACAAGATGACTAGAAAAGGTCTAGTGGATGGAATACCTAGAATAAATCATGCCGGACAGATTTGTGATGCATGTTTATTAGGAAAACACAGTAGAACACCATTTCCGAACCAAACTAAATTCAGATCAAAGAACCCAATGGACTTAATATATGGAGATATCTGTGGTCCTATTAGTCCAGCAACACATTCAGGCAAGAAACTCATATTCTTGTTAGTAGATGATTGTACACGTTTTATGTGGGCTTACTTTCTACAATCAAAGGATCAGGCATTTAGTATATTCAAGGAATTTAAGCGGAAAATAGAAATGGAATTTGTCACACCCCCAAAATACCTGAATGGCAGCGGAATTGAATACCTGAGGGTGTAACGGATCATAGCACACAACCAGGATATATTGAACGACCTAAAGTGTCGTTTTAAAAATAAGTCGTTTGATTCATTCAAATATTCAGAGTTATAAAGACATAGGTCCCAAAAGTTGGAAAAAGTTTACGGAAACAAGTTTAGTACAATCAAACGACGTTTCAACATAAGTGCAAGAAAGTCCGAATGAGCCATATCATCCTTGTTACACAAAAAGACTCCATGCATGCCATGAGAATATGCCTTAGTTACCTGAGAAATACATTGCGAAAAACGGTCAACATAAAGTTGGTGAATAATCATAGGTTTATAAGTAATTCGTAAGTACATAAGCCACAAGTATATAGTAAAGTGACAAATTGTCAAAAAGCTACATTGTCTCTTAAGCTCATGACACCGAAGCTAGACGTACTAAAATATGCCCCAAAGGAGTGTTTACCAGACACTCGTACTATATTAGACATGAAATGCATTCGTTTTCCTTATGGAGCAACCCAAACACGAATGGAGGAGTCACCCTCGATAGATCTATCCACTCACTCTCGCTTGGCAATATAATTAACGGTTCATGATAATAAAGGGGACTTGCAGTGGTAGTACTAGCAACTTAAGCAATGTACGGAATTTAATACTTGGGCATGTACAAAAATAATAGTGCAATGTATTCTCCCCCGTGGGATTTAAAATCAAATAAGTACTAAAAACGGGGCTATGAGAACTCACCTCGAAGTGATGGTACAAAGATGGTGCAATGAGGTAAAAGTAGTCGGGACAATGAGGCGCGAGTACTAGCCGCAACCTAAATGAATAATTGTGATCTAATTAAGATCAAGCCATAATGAAATGAATGCACATGCACATGATACTCATACCACTCGTAATTTGGAAATACTAGTTATCGTCATGGTAAAATAGTTTCCATACTTAGGAAAAATAAGTCCATATATAGGAGTATATAACTTGTCATATTAACTCGTACGAAAAAGTTAGCGTTATGTTCCAAGTATCAAAACCTTAAAATAACGTCGTCATGTCGTATAAATATTCCTTCGGGTCGTACGTATTCATTTGATAAGAAAATAGTCCTTAGTAACGTTTCTAGAAAATATACCATTTAGTACGTACGTTATTATTTTTATTTGTGACCAAAAATATATATATAGTTTTGACGATGTTAAAATGGGTATAACTCGGTCGTTTTAAGCTCGTTTTCCTCGTTCTTTATGTCCACGGATTCGTCTTTGTATATACTAGTATATTTTTGACAACTCGGCTCCTTTAGGTTACGTTTAATGCCTCTTTTTACCCATTGAAATCTGCCAAACAGCAAGCAGTTTTTGTAAAAGTAGTTTTCGTCGTTAAATTTGCAAAAATCATAACTCCTTCGTTATAAGCTTGTTTTAGTCCATTCTTTCGCCTAAAGTTTCGTTTTTGAATGTATTTTCTAAATCTTTGGTCAAAACTTGGCCACCATCTACTGATTTTCCCACGAAATCAAAATAGGGACAGTAGGTATATCAAAAGTTTCAAAAACCATTTTCAAGTCTCCAAACTAGTTCCATCCTCCATCAAACCATTTTCAAACACCACAAAGCTAGTCTAAACCTACCATACACCTTCTTAGGGTGTCATGGGTCCTTAAACATCATCAATCCACTAGGTCTAACAAGGGTTACTCATGTGTTCATTTCTAGGGCTCAAAGTTAAATATATACAAAAATGGAGTGGTATAAGTTAATGCATGTATGAGATCTTGTAAGAAAATTATATAAACATGGTAATAACTTGTAAAAATCATAAAAATGAGTTTGTTAACTTACTTGATGGTTTAGAGAGTTTGGATGATAAAAACCTACTAATCCTTGAGTTTTTATTTCAAAACTCCAACAAAGATGATTATATAAACAAGTTTATGACAAGATCTTGTAAAATTTGTTCTCCTTGCTCCTTGAACACCTAGGTCGATCCAACCTCAAGAGAAAAATGAGAGAAAAGTTTTACTTGTGCAAGAAAAGTGATTTTGTGATAAATGAGTGAAAAAAAGTTTAATTTATACAAGGAGACAATTGTTTGGTGAGTAATTAAGAGTGTTGGTGAGGTTTCAATGAATGAAGACCATGGGGGGGGGGGGGGGGGGGGTTGGCCGGTCCTAAAGGAGGAAAAAGGGGGGTTTTGTCTTGAGATTAATTACAAAATTAGTATTAGTATTATGTAGTTAAGTTAGGTTTAGGTTTAATCGGGTACCGGGTTTGTTAGAAATAAATTTTAACGGAGTTAACCGGGTCATAATAAAGTTATAAAAATTATAAAAATAGGTTGGATAAAATTATTGGGTGTTTAGATAATTATAGTTTAATTTCCACGAAAACCGTCGAAGTTTTAGTAAACTTAAGTTAATAATTAAAATAAATATCCAAAATACCGGGTAAATTAATATTATAATTTTTATATTATAAAAATGAATATAAAAATATATTGGGATCATAATCGGGAGTGTTGGACGTGTTAGTCACATTTATAGTTCGCGTATTAGTGTTTATTTAAAATAAACATACGTAATTCGGTAATTATATTAAAAATATAATTTGAATACCCTACGAGTGGAATAGTATGCAAGTGCCCTAATGATGATATGCAGACTATTTCTAGTCCGTATGAAATGTCCCTGATAATAATGCATGAATTCGCTCCTGAACCAATACGGTTACGCGAATTTGAACACTCGTAAACTAAATTTACGACGACATGAGTAATGCACGTGAATAGTGATTTCCTCTCGGAAATGAATAGTGTCAAGTGAATAGTAAAATTTCTGAATGTGTCTCGGAATGTCAATTTGACCTCAAAAACGATGAATAGTAAAACGATGAATAGTAAAACGATGAATAGTGATCGATGAATAGTAATTTGTGAATAGTAGAATGTCGAAGTCTGGAAAAATGACCTGAAATTGTGGGTTGTGACAGAATTAAGAATGAAAGTGAGAATGCTAAGAACAGATAGAGGAGGCGAATTTACATCAAATGAATTCACCAAATATTGTAAAGATAATGGAATAGCAAGACAGTTGACAGCACCTTATTCACCACAACAGAATGGAGTAGTGGAGAGAAGGAATAGAACAGTGTTATCAACTACGAGAAGTATGATGAAAGCCATGAAGTTACCCTTAACTTTTTGGGCGGAAGCAGTGAAACATGCTATTTACATACTAAATAGGGTACCTACAAGAGCCCTGATAGATAAAACTCCATATGAGGCACTCTACAATAGAAAACCAAATTTAAAGAACCTAAGGATATTTGGATGCACAGCTTATGCAAAAGTAACAATTCCTCATTTAAAGAAGCTGGATGATAGAAGCATACCAATGATTTATTTAGGAGTAGAGGAAGGATCAAAGGCATGTAGGTTATATGATCCAATAAGGAAAAAGAAACATGTTAGTAGGGATGTGAAGTTTATGAAAACAAAGCCGTGGAATTGGGAGAAGAATGAAGAGGATACAAGTACACAAGACACATTTTGGACTAGTTTTGTGGTAGACGAAGTTGACAATACAACTCCTATAACTGTCAACCTAGAAAATGATGATGATATGTATCCAACACCGGATCCGTTACCAGATCCAACATCAGAACCAAACTCACCAATTACACCACCAACATTCCATTATGACCCTAACTCAGCAGAAGAAGAGGCTACTGTTAGTTCATTAGAAACCTCAGATGAAAGATATGATCATACACCAGTACGAGGATTGAAAGGTTTAGCAGAAATTTACGAAAATGCAAGTGTAGTGGAAACACCAAGTTTATTTTTCACAGAAGAAGAACCTCGTAACTATAAGGAAGCATCAGTAGATAAGAAATGGATTGAGGCTATGGAAATTGAAATAGATTCAATAAATAAGAATAAGACATGGATTCTTACTACATTGCCAGAAAATCAAAAGGCAATTGGACTCAAATGGGTTTTTAAAACCAAGAGGGATGCACAAGGAAAGATCATTAGATACAAGGCACGTTTAGTAGCAAAAGGATATGTACAAGACTTTGATGAAGTATTTGCCCCAGTTGCTAGGATAGAAACAGTACGGTTAATATTAGCGTTAGCAGCATATCATGGTTGGCGAGTTCATCACTTGGATGTAAAATCAGCATTTTTACATGGAGATTTGAAAGAAGAAGTCTATGTTACACAACCTGAAGGATTTGTACAACCAGAAAACTCAGGAAAAGTGTACAAGCTTATTAAAGCTTTATATGGCTTAAGACAAGCACCGAGAGCTTGGAATGTGAAGCTTGATCAAACATTAAAGTCATTAGAATTCAAGAAGTGTAATCTCGAACAAGCAGTATATACAAAGAGGAACAAGAATTCTACAATTATAGTAGGAGTTTATGTAGATGATTTGATAATCACGGGCACTCCAAAGAAGGAAGTAGAATTATTCAAATCCCAGATGGAAGAAAAGTTTGAAATGAGCGATTTAGGATTATTAGCTTATTACCTTGGGATAGAAGTTACACAGACAGGAGGAGAGATTACAATCAAGCAAACAGGTTATATTAACAAGATCTTGAAGGAAACGAATATGAATGATAGTAATGATACGAA
Organism: Artemisia argyi; assembly: GCA_030686995.1. Classification (NCBI taxonomy): domain Eukaryota; kingdom Viridiplantae; phylum Streptophyta; class Magnoliopsida; order Asterales; family Asteraceae; genus Artemisia; species Artemisia argyi. Next base: position 28,343 of record JARVZY010010808.1, read on the forward strand.
GATACCAATGGACCCCGGTACTAAGTTGGTCAAGGCGGAAGATGGTAACTCAGTTGACGCAACTTATTACATAAGCTTAATTGGAAGTCTCAGGTACTTACTACATACAAGACCAGATCTTAGTTATTCAGTCGGACTACTCAGCAGATGGATGCAAGACCCAAAGGAACATCACCTAAAGGCAGTAAAGCAAGTAATCCGATATATCAAAGGAACAAAGGAGCATGGCATAATTTACAAGAAAGAAGGCGGATGCAAGATTACATGTTACAGCGACAGTAGTTATGGAATCAACACTAATCAAGGAAAAGGAACTACTGGCATAGTATTTTATTTTGGAGAGTCACCCATTACTTGGAGTACTCAGAAACAACCGACAGTGGCGCTATCATCATGTGAATCAGAATTTATGGCAGCTACTGCAGCAGCATGTCAAGCCTTATGGTTAAAAAGATTACTTAGTGAATTAACTGGAAATGAAGAAAAGAAGATTACGTTAAAGGTAGATAACGTTTCAGCAATTGCACTAGTCAAGAACCCAGTTTTTCATGGAAGAAGTAAACACATCGACATTCGATATCATTTCATTCGAGAATGCGTAGAGAATGGACACATCAATATAGAACACGTCAGCGGAGAACTACAAAGAGCAGATATACTAACAAAGGCTCTACCAAGATTGAAGTTCATGACAATGCGACAAATGCTCGGAGTTCAAGATTTAACAAGAAGCAACGATCAAGATTAAGGAGGAGAATGTGAACCAATAATCTCGCTCCATTGCTTCTTAAAAAACTCGAAGGACCAAACTAGTTAGTTAGAAACTTTGTAACCGAAAGTTAGTTACAAAAGTTAGTTATAGAAAAGTAGTTATTAGTTAAACCGGTTGGAACTATAACCGAAAGACACAATGGTTGGGTCATGTCGATTCAAACCTTATATATACATATGTATTACATTCGTTTAATGGTTGAATGACAATTTAGATTTACTTATTCATATTACTTTGCAACTTATTAATTCGATCTAAAGATAGTGGGACAACACACTCCACTGGTTAGAGCACTAAAGGCTGTAGCCGATCAAAACGTTGCCAGTTTTCAGTTTCCTGGTCATAATAGGGGTGGGGCAGCTCCATCTTCATTATCTAATCTCATCGGAATACAACCTTTCCTTCATGACTTGTCTACACCAGAGCTTGACAATTTATTTGCACCCACGGGTCCCATTTTAGATGCACAAAAACAAGCAGCTAAATTGTTTGGAGCTACAGAGACATGGTTTTTAGTAGGGGGTACAACGTGTGGGATTCAAGCAGCAATTATGGCTACTTGTTCACCAGGAGATACATTAATTCTTCCTCGTAACGCTCATATATCAACTTTTTCTTCTATGGTATTATCGGGTGCTATACCGAAGTATATTACCCCAGAATATGATTTTGATTGGGACCTTTCTGGTGGCATCAGTCCTTTACAGGCAAGCGATATTTTGTTTCAGAAAAGACCTGTGAAAATGAGGGGTTTTTTATTTTGAGTTTTGTTATGACATATTTAAAATTACCGTGTTAAAAAATGAGGCTCTAAAATTATAGGCTAAATAAACCGAAGTCATATTAAATTGTTAGTATATACAATAATAGAGTGAATTACATAAATAGTGCCCGTCTTTTATCTCTTGCTGATACTGATGACGGATATGGACTCTAAACACTCTTCGCTTTCATTCTTGTGCCTTCAGAAAGAGAAACTAACTATGTATTATAGAGACCAAATGGAAGGGGACCATAAAAATCCTCCCTCTAATAGCTTTGTTACATACATGGCAGGTTGAGAAAGCAATCAAAGAATTGGATAACCAAGGTCGGAAACCTTCAGCAGTTCTCGTCACCTACCCTACTTATCATGGTATCTGCAGCAATATAGAAGACATTTCCATTTTGTGTCATTCTCACAACATTCCTTTGATTGTGGACGAGGCTCATGGGGCCCACTTAGGCTTCCACAAAAACTTACCTCGTTCAGCTCTTAGTCAAGGAGCTGATCTTTCCATACAATCGACCCACAAAGTATTATGTTCACTCACACAATCATCAATGTTACATATGTCAGGAAACCTTATAAAAAAAGAAAGGATATGTCAATGCCTTCAAACACTCCAAAGCACAAGTCCGAGTTATCTCCTTTTAGCTTCATTAGACGCCGCTAGAGCTCAAATAAGTGAAAATCCACAAACCATTTTTAATAAAGCAGTTGAATTAGCCTTTGAAGGAAAAGCTCTTATAGAAAAGATACCTGGAATTACTGTCCTAAATTCTGATGATCCTTTAAGAATTACAGTAGGGTTGTGGAAGCTTGGTATATCTGGTTTTGAAGCCAACCATATCTTAATAAATAATGGAGTGGTTGCAGAGCTTCCAGGTACTCGTTCTGTTGCGTTTGCAATGAATCTTGGTACTAGTAGAGATGACGTTAAGAGGCTTGTGCTGGGGTTAGAGCATCTATCACAAATGCATAGCTTGATTCAAGGAAATGAGGAAGAACCAAATGATATACAGGCTTTTATGGAAACTATTAGTGGTATGAGATTGAGCCCACGAGAAGCATTTTTTGCAAGTAAAATGAAAGTGAGCTTTAAAGAGAGTATCGGGAGAATTTGTGGGGAGTTAGTATGTCCATACCCACCTGGAAGCCCGCTACTTTTACCCGGGGAAGTGATTACAAAGGAGGCGTTAAGTTATCTGGTGCGGATGAAAAACAAGGGTGGTTTTGTTATTGGAGTTGCTGATCCGAGTCTATCATCCATTGTTGTTTGCAGTTAATCCCTTCAAGGAGTAACATTTGTGGTTGGTTTTGGCTGGGTCGGGTTGGTTAGTGCAGCACAGTTTCTAATAAATGGCTGAGGTGTAGAATGATGCTTTTTTTTATATTTGTTTGTTAGTGTTTTTTATTGCTTGTGGCAAAGTTGTCGCGGATGATATGATCATTTGTGCGTGTATTTGTTTGAATTGATATCTGGTGTGTGCGTAAGGGTTTAATGGTGGTGTGGGAATGTGGGGTGACTTGTTTGCATTTTAGAAAGACTGAATTTGGGAAGCATATAAGACTTCGACAATCACCGAGACTGGATTAATGGTCACTTCCAAAAAGATTAGGATCCATATCATATCGTTTGGTTCTTTCACAAAAGGTTAGTTTGATAAGTAATCCTAATACGATTTTTCTTTTAGATCTGAAATGACCCTTTCTAACTATCGCACTTCATACAACTGTTTACTGCAAACCAGGAGTTTAAAATCAAACTCATGACATGTTTCACAATAGTCATCCAGTTACTTGCTCGCATAGATGTTTGAGTTGGGGGTATAGACGTCCAAAGGCTAGCCCCAAAATTGATGATTGCATGGTTTGAACTTGAGTATTCACTCACTTGAGAATCTCAAGCCACTGGCACGAGACTACACATTTGGGTTTGGTTCTTTGTTAGTAATGCAAATATTATACTTGTCGGTAGCTTAACGGTGTGATACTAACGTGTAAGGGTTCGAATCTGTCCTCTTATTCATTTAATTATGTTTTCACTTGTTTTATTGTTACATGTTGAACATAAGATCAATACAATCCAATTTTGTTTACTGTTGTAAAATCAAGAAACCAAAAATAAAGGACATGCAGTAAAAATCGAATGGAAGCACAAGCTTACGAACACAAAAAGCCGGTAAACATGAAAATAAAGCAGCCCAACCCACATAAAAATATATAATACTCCTTCTATTTTAAAATAATTGTCGATCGACAAAAACACACACATTTAAAATAAATATAATTTTTATTATTGTATATTTTTTACTTTTTTTATCAGAGTGACAATTTTACTTTTAAATAATTAATTAATATCTTTTCTAAAGTTTATAATAATAACTTTAAAGAAATAAAATAATAAACTCGACTGAAATTCTTTATTCAAAAATAAAATGAAATAAAATAAAAATCACTTACCATTATGTGTTATTCGGGTTGACCTGGTTGGGTTCGGGTCAAGGCTAAAAAAACCCTACCCGAACTTGTTTAGAACTTGGGTCACTCGGGTCGGGTCAACTCGGGTTCAGGTCAGTTCGGGTTGGGTCAACTCGGGTTCGGGTCTAGGTCGTTAAAAATTATACAATTTTTATGTTTACTTACATTTTAGAAAGAAAGAACTTGGGTCACTCGGGTTGACCCGAGCCTGAGTAAGAGACATATATTATACCCGAACATGACCTTATTTAGAACACGGGTTGACCCGATTGACCTAAATATAATTTTAGACCCGGATTTTATGACACCCTTAATGCTGATAACTGGTAATTAATATTTCAATTACATGCACCAAAATAACCTCTTATTAGCAAGATAGAAATCCAATGTCCTCGAGACCGATTTCTGTTGAGTTGTTCTACCGACATTTGTTACATACCCTGCAACATCTGCCATATATTCAGAATAATGAGATTCCAAATGCAATTAATGATTAGAATAATGAGATTACAACCTTGTAATAGGATAGTGTATGTATAAAATACTCCCTCCGTCCCACATTGACTGTCTAGTTTGACTTTTTCAACTTTAACCTTATATATTTTTGTTTGTATTATATAATATTTGATAAAAATTATACCAATGAAAAGTACATTTAAAACTCAATCTATTCATATATTTTGTATCAAGTATTATATAACACAAGAAAAAATAATTAAGGTTAAAGTTGTAAAGGAAAGACTTAAAAAGTCAAACATGGACAATAATTATGAGACGGATGTAGTATTACAATGGTGTATGTATAAAACATTACAAATCAAGTATCAGTTGTTTATAACCTAAATTTTCAGAAATTCTTACCAATCAAATACTTGCCATTTGTAGGTTCAATATCCTCAATCTCTTCCAGCTCAAAAGGATAACGGTTAAAACCATCGAACTTCACTGAAGCTTTTCGGATCGTTGTGGACCCGTCAAATTCAAGCATGAGTGCGTCCTCTCTTCTGATGCGGTACTCTTCCTTATTTGGCTTCACATCAAAGTTTTTAATGGAGTACACAACACCTTCTTTTAGCTTCACAAAGTTGTGAGCTATGCTACTTCCTGCAGTACAATGCATAGCATTACCCTGCAAAGTAATAAATTAGGATTATAGGTGAAACTGTTCTATTTGTGATGATAAATGTAATCCTATGATACCTTTGCATAGACACAATGAAATCGGTACTCAAATATCGGCCAGTAGTAGAATTCACATCCCAAACTCTACAAAGCATTACAACGATGGTGCCAGTAACACCTACATCAAGTTGATCGAGGTAGAAAAAACTGCTTGGCTGGGCAACCTCCATTGCAAGGCTATCCGATTTCTTGTTTGACATGGTGTATGTTTTGTTTAACTTAAGTAATGCTGGAAGATCAATCACTATGGTTTGGGTAATGCAAAATAAATGAGGCCATATCTCTTTTATACGGATCAGACAATGATCCGATTGTAAATGCAAATTAATTGTATCCTCAATCCCTTAGCATGCTTGCAATAACTCAGGCGCAACTCTTTGCATCTTGCATTTAGATTCATTATAGCGACATAAACACTTTGCATGCTCCTCAATTAATCAGGTGCAACCCTTTGCATGCTCGCTAATTACTCAGGTGTGCAACCCTTTGCATCTCGCAATTACTCAGGTCGAAGCATGAAGCATCCAAAAACACGATATTGATCTACAATTGATGTCATAAATACTACACAATAAATTTAGGGACTGAGACATTATAACGACATAAACACTTTGCATGCTCCTCAATTAATCAGGTGAACCCTTTGCATGCTCGCTAATTACTCAGATGTGCAACCCTTTGCATCTCGCAATTAGTCGCAATTACTCAGGTTGAAGCATGGAGCACTCCAAAAACATGATATTACTCTACAATTGATGTCATAAATACTAGACAATAAATTTAGGGACTGCGTCTTATAGTATAATAGATATCCAGAAATTAGATAATACAACTTATTTACTCCATACATAGATTCTAAAAAATGCACTATTCTTCGCCACATTTAGAAGCATTTTTTTACATGACCGTATTCGAGAAACTTGTGTAATTAAAAGAAGAAGAAGAAAAAAATAAAAAATAAAGGTTGCCAACCTTCGGCGCAATGTGCGGACGCCCATCCCACTCGTTGAAAATGCATATATGGAACGCATGGAAAACAAGCCAAAGGAGATTAGAATATTGTATGCTGATGACAACTGAAAATATTGAAAGCTAAATTAAAATAGTGGTCAACAATTGTTTGCTTGCACGTAAGAAAACTACAAATATTGAAAGCAAAATATTGTATGCGATTAAAATATGGTACGTGCGTGTAAGGTTTATATATGTTTAGTTGATAATTTTTGGTGGTGGGTGTTTACGATTCTGATTACCATGTTAGATAACGTTAACTTCGTAGGTTATGATGTTTATGGAGTTACATAACTGAAAATTAAACCCACAAATGGGCTTGGACTTATTTATCTATCCTCTAATAAAGATAATTAAGTGGGCTAAACCCATGTAATAATAAACACACTAATTAATGTTAATAATATAATATGCTAAATTGCTAAGAGCACACGGTGTAGGCTCTTCATTCCTCTTCTTCGTTCTCACGTGGAGGCTCAACGGCGAGCCGTTCCTCTTCACCACACCATGACTCCTTCACCGTTCCTTGCCGTTGGTGAGTTCTTCGTGGCCACAACGAGGTAAATGCTTGACAAATACATTTGATTTGTGTACATTTGTTTTGTTTTGTGAAAGGAGGAAATGAATAAAAAAATAATGTTGTATGTGGTGGGGCTCAAATGAAAAAGTTGAGGTTTGTTGTTTGGTGAGGAGAGAGTTAGTTGTGAAGAGGTGTTGGGTGGTTCTTCAACTACACCTGGTGCTCTAATACTGATGTGTATGTGAACTATGCATGCATTCGAACTTGTCAGATGAACGATTGATCAAATATATTATTCTAACCCACGTGAAAAATGCATGCATTCGAACTTGTCAAATGAAAGATGGTTCAAATATATATTATTCTAACCCACTTTGCATATTACAATCTTTCTATATCGTTTATTATTATTATTATTATTATTATTATTATTATTATTTTATCCATGACTTGGCCTTAGGCATTGAGATTTGGTTACTCCTTGGTTACCCCTTTTGCTTGTTAGCCTGGTTAAGCATAAATTTCAATCCCACTTATGCAATAACATAAGGGTAACCTGGTTGTGCTAATTAATGGTCGCAGGGCCTCAAGTGTTGCAGCAATATATCAAGAGCTTCTAAAACTGAGGTAAAAACAGTGTTTTTGAGATCTTTTTGTTTACATATAAAAGAAGCTATCAAATTGAACATGCCCATGTTCTTAAAAAAAAAAAAAAAAAAAAAAAAAAAAAAAAAAAAAAAAAAAAAAACTATTAATGAACTTATTAAAATGGTCGAATGGGTCAACGGGTGGGGACTCTTTCATTTTGCGATGCATACAAGCTACTAAAGAGATGTGCAATAAAAATGTTAGTATGAAATACTTTTTATTTGAAAGGCTAATATATTAAAATCTAGGCTCCATGATGGAGGCCTAGAAACGGGATACAA
>JARVZY010010809.1:0-20000 GCA_030686995.1 Artemisia argyi
ATCTTTGTCTTTTCTATTTAATGTCTTTGTATTATAACTAGTTAGTTTACTCTAATCAATAATATTTTCAGTATTCTATCTCATTTTTACATGGTATCAGAGCTATAAAGAAATGGGGGAAAAAAATCTCTCTTGCAAGGTACACTTCACCAAAGATTATTTTATTGTTTGAATATATTCATGTGTTTGGTTCCACTGCCATAGAATATTTGATTGATTCGTCGAAATAAAATTCGATTGGTAAACTGATCTTGTAATTAAAGAATGAACACATGGATTTTAATTGGTATAAAAGTTAGTGGGTCGGTTGATTATTTTAACAGTGGTAAACAAGAGATTTAATAGTAGTATGCCTTTGCTCATATATCAGTTTTGTTTGAGTTTGCGTATTTGAATTTGGGTTTTGCTTGGCTATTCTATTTTATTTTGTTTGTAAGCTAGTGTTCATTGTTTTGAGAAAAAAAAATGTTAGGGTGGATTGTTATGGTTTTGGTGTTCGACAATTGAGATCCGAAGATGTATTAGTTTAGTTTGGAGATAATAACCTTACTTCGGTATTTGGTTTATAACTTCTCGACGGTTTTGACTTTTGACTATCTTGTTCAAATTCGTTTGATAATTAAGGTTGGGCAGCCATTATCTGGCTAGGTTTTGGATTGGTAATTGGTTTATTTGGAGTTCGAAATATGGATCGATAAACTGGTGTGATTTTAGTTTAATCGTATTGATATGGTATTTGCATTGGCTTGGAGAGATTTTGCATCCATTTGTATTATCTTATTTGTTCAGGTTATAATTGATTTGTTTGGTGTTTGTGTTGGTGATGTTATAATCTTAGCTAATCTGACTAAGTATTTAGTACTTATGTGTATTTATACATTAACAAATAGTTTTTGTTTTGGATTCGTATTTTGCTTCAGCATCTGGCTCCGCTCTGGTTCCGCCTGTTTGCATTTGGTTCTATCTGGTACAGCCTAGTTTTGTGTATTGCATCATTCTGTATTTGGTTCGCCTGATTCCATTTGTCTGGCTCTATCTTCCCGAATTTGCTTTGTCTACATCTGTTTGCCTGAATATGCTATTCATCTGCTCTATCTGCATGCGTTTGCCTCAATATGCTCTTCATCTACTTTCGTATGCATATGTTTGTTTAAATCTGCTCTGGTTCTTCTCTTTAATTGTGTGACTCTGTTCTGGTTCTGCCTTTGTACATGTCTGCCAGTTCTACTCTTTTCCCTTGCCTAATTATGTGTTTTGCATATGTCTGTTTCTGCTCTGCATCTAGTTCTATGTGTTCTACTCATGTTCATCTGCGTACTTGTGTTGCTCTACTCTAATTGTTGATTTGGTTTTGGTTTTGCATCGACTTTGGTCCAACTGTTTCAGACCTAACTGATTTTGTGTTGTTATAGTTTAGATTGCATCGGATTGAGACTCCGTCTAGCACCGAGACCGCGCTCTAGGGGACACTCTGCTCTGTGTTTGTTTTTCAGTTTTAGTTTACTTTGTGTTAGACAAACTCCCAATGTTCACTGCTGCTGCATTTTTAGTTTGGGGGGGGGGGGGGGGGGGGTTAGCTAATAAAGCTTATAGGAACCCATTGGTTTAGGCCCGTTTAACAATTAGGATTTGTCTTTCTCTTTGTCTTTTCTATTTAATTTCTTTGTAAACTAATTAGTTGAATCTAATCAATAAAATATGTGACACGTGTCAAAATTATAGTGTGATGTACTTTATTAATAAAATATGTAACGCGTGTTAAAATTCTAGAGGAGTCGCTCAATCATCCTAGTCTATTTTGAGAAGTTGATTTTTTTTTTTTTTTTTTTTTTTTTTTTTTTTCATCACTAAACTTTGGACTATCCTTCAACTTTTGTGCTATTTAGGGAATCTTCTCATCTAATTAAACATCACTAAGTAAAAAAAACACATTTTTTTCCTCTATAAGTTAATATTGATCTTTACACGCAATGGGGCCAAACCAACATCGTGTAGTGGTGCTTCTTTTTCGTTTTCTCCAATAGAGAACATACTTTTCGATAGGAACCACTTCGTTCACATTGCAAGGTAATATTTTAGGCAAGTGATTTGCACACTCCCAAAAGTGATTGACACACTCAAATTTTGAATGTGTTGACATTTATACCCTCACATTGTTTGGACTTATTCATATCCTGTAAGGGTATAAATGTCAACACACTCACATTTTGAGTGTGTCAATCATTTTTGGGAGTGTGCAAATCACTTCCCAATATTTTACTAAAAGCCGTAGACTGCAAGGTAATACTTTTCGATAGAATCTAATCATGGAGTAATATTTTACTAAAAACCATACATACTAGACTAACAAATTACCTACTCTTTATTTACGGACTCAAATATCAAGATAAAGAGAATCCACATCCTTCCTCAAAAAGGTCAATGAGCAATTATTTCAAGACAATTCCATGCAATGCATATACTCATACGTATCAAAATACGTAATATAAACGTCAATTGAGAGCCTAAATACTTGATGGATTAAGGATGCGAAGGTTGAAATGATCGCTGTGGGGAGTGAAGACTGAAGAACATATATTGGAGGCAATAAAAGAGAGATTGGCCAAAACAATAGTACTGTAATTAAAAGACGGTAGGATTCAATGATCAAGGGGTTAAAAATTTCTACAAGAGCAAAAGAGTCTGCATAATTCTTTGATGTGCGGATCATTTTGATTCGTATACATATCATTTCCCAAACCGAAAGCAATATTGAAATGGAATATATTACAGCATATGCTTTGCATCTCTTATCTTGTCTAGAATTGTTTAAAGTATACACCAACATTCTTCCACACCATATAGAATATAGTACCAGTAGACTTGTTTATGATCAATCCTACAATCATAAATATGGAAAGTACTGAATCCAACCAAAAGCTTCATGATTAACAATTCAACTATCCACGTATTGTGTTTTGTGTGCAATATTCCATAAATATATTCTAGCTTAAAATGATACGTAGAATATGAATTTGTCTGTGTGGACATTCGTGTCGAAAAACATGTCCATATTCGTGATAATTCAACCTTTTACTCTTTTTGTTCATCAAAAATCAGTGGTATTTATGCCGTTGAAAAGTTACCTTATGTGATAAATAGAACGTAAATGTTGACGGATGAGATTTGTTTCCTATAGGTTTACTCGGGGAAGGCGAGCCTACTTATATATACGTAGCCTCACTAGGTTAATCTCATGACCATTTCCGCCTCTTCCCAAAACAAACATACCTAGTGAGGTTTGAACCTTTAGACCTCTTATGAAAAAATTAAAAAGACCCTTAACCTCTTGTCATAGATAGAACATGAAAACAATAGTTTCAAGTGATAACTGCTATCAAGACCAAATCAATTGATTCCAAAATTTCAAAAAGAATTTATATGTGTTGGAAACTTGTAATATTATATTCTGCGTGTAGCTTATCTTAATCTAGTAGAATTATTTAAAGTGTGGTATTTGGCTATATGCTCAACTTTCTTTCATCAAACGAAAAAACTATTGATTGATTCTAATTATATAATTTTGATTATTAATTAGAGAAATGATAGGGAAACCTAATTCATATGATTAAATTCATGCTTAAATAATTCATCATGTGTGACATGTGCCATGCACATATTCTCTTTCATAATCTTAGAGTTAGGCATGTCTTTAGGCATGAATTTTAGTCATGCAATGTAACACCCCCAATTCATGGACGCAGCGGAATTCGAACTGGGTGTTACTGGACGGCACAATAGTCACAATAATAGAAAACGAACTCCAATTGAGTCGTTTTAAAAGATTTATCATTCAAATTATATAGATATCAGAGATTACGAAATGAGGTCCCAATTGGTTCCATGTTTACAATGTATAATAAATGAGTTTTGAATGATAATAAAATTTATAGCCCTCTTGAGTATCCGTGTCCTTCCGTGCCATCCTTGATCGTCATGAACCTGAAATACATGCTTGAGAGGTCAACACAAAGGTTGAGTGATATTCATAGAGTTTGTTAAATCGATTGAACACAATATGTTGGTAGTGTGAGTTATAGGCTCACACCAATGTTTGGAAAACAAAACAGGTAGGCTACGTTATTATACGCCCGGAACATGTATTATACACTAAGCTTATGACACCATAACGTTAACGTGTACCAATATCGATCGGCAGATTTATCCCGGTAGGTACTTTGCTAACATACCTAAATCTCAAATATTAATGCATTTGTTTGAACTTAGTCAATACAAATGGGATTCGTCAATCCCAATAGGCCTATTATTAATATTCGCGCTCACTATTGCTAGTGATTAAATGGTTCATAATCAAGGATATCGGTTTAGCAAGGCTGGTACTTAGTGATAATAAAACAATCAGGTAAGCATACAATTTAAAAACATTGTGCTCGGTTATAAATAGCATGTATTTCCCCCAAGGGTTTGTAAAACGATTAAGTAATCGAAAGTGGGGCTATGAACTCACCTTAAGTAAGATAGCAAGTAATGAATGTAACGGTTGAATTGTGAAGGTTCTATGAGCAACCTATAATAGAATGTCGCGACTTAGGATTGGAGTAAAGAATATGAAGTAGTGCCTATATATATATCTTGCATTATAGTCCATGATGTGGTATGATGTATAATGTAAGTCTTTGAAAGAAATGATTCATGAAACATGTATGTTTTGTATATCGTTCACTACCGTTCGGGCCGACATAATTCAGAAGTCATGTTAGTAAGCGTTCGAGGAGCCAGGACACTTTAACTCGTAAATCCACAACTCAACTCGACGGCTTACATAATGAACTCCTCACATGAGGCTCCCTACTATTGTAGTAGTTGATGAAATATATAGATATAAGTTTTGATCCGAAAGGTTACATGTCCGATATTTGAATAAACTTAGGAAAGTTTATTTGTACATGAAGATTGTTATTAGGGGTAGCTTCATAAGCCTTAAATGACCATGTTCTCTTGGTAAAATCTCATGGTTTCCTTTTAAGTGAAGTAGATCCAAATTGCTTGTTCAAGTTATCGCCTAACTCATTGTTTCATGTTTACGCCTATGTGAGTTGTTATGGTCATTTCGTCATGGCCTAGCCATGACCTTTGGTCCTTGTTCCAAGGTCATGATACTCAACCTTGGTTCTAGTCATGTTTGTGGTCTTGATTATAGGTCATAAGACCTCTTGTTCCTTTCAAAGTATAACCATAATCTAGTGACTTTCGCCTAAAAATGGGCTGTTTAGAATTTGAAGAATTTTATCACTCGGAAAGCGTTTTTAGGGCTCGAGCTTCTTTGTTCCTGAACGAAAACGTCGTTTCGGACAACTTTCGTGTTTTAACTTTTTGATGAATCGGACCAGAAGTATGACTTTCAAAACCCAAATTTGATCAGGAAGCTATTTGGCAGTTTTGCCGGAAATCTTTGGTAATTTCAAATCGCCATAACTTTTGACTCGTATACTCGTTTTGGGTGGTTCAAATTGCTATGGTTTCCTTGTTAAGTCCTCTAATACAATATGTAATGATCCAATATCATATTTTTACCATTTTGATCAGGTCTTACCAAGAAAGTCACTAGTTTACTTGTTTTAGTAACTTGTTGTAACAATCAATAACAATAACTTGTTTTGGTCATTTTTATACATCATGGACATAACTACAAGACATAATATAGCAAGAATAATATGTAAATAACATGAACATGATTATTTAACAAGAATCAAGTTAGGGTTTGGCTCACAACTTTTGGCTTTCAAAGATGAAAGGAAGTTAACATGTAAGGATAGGACTTTGATAGACTTGCTTCAACCCACTTCATTTCATGCAATCTTTCTACCCTTGTAATCTTGAAAGAGATGTAATGAAAGTTGAGGTGACTTGAGTGAATTCAAACTCAAGAGAAATCACCAAAGTTCATGAGGTTATGGAAGTGTTTGATGAATGATAACCTATCTAGGGTTTCTACCTTGAACTAGCACTTGAATCTTGCATGAAACTTGAAGATAATGAGAAAATGAGATGGTGTGGGTGTGTGTGTGATGAGGGACGGCCAAGGAGAGGGAGGGGGGTATTTATATGGCTTGGAGGAGGTTAGAAATGTTGACTAGTCCAACCTTGGAGGCCAAGGTGAACACATGGATGAAATCTAAGGCCATTAAGCTTGAGATCAAGCCACCTAGTGTGAAAACCCCCCCCCTATGGCGGTTCATATGAACTTGGAGAGCAAGGGTGGACTTTTCTTGGTATTATCCAAGGTATTGGATGAGTTTTGACTCCGGGAAATGCCAATCGTAAATGATTAAGCCTCAAAACGTAAAACCGGGTGTCGTAAAATTATGGAACTTGAAAGTATTGATAAACATGTCAATAAGTTCCATAATAAAATATAAAATGAGTGGTAGGTTCCATCGGGTGCTAAAACCCTGCTAAAAACTGGAAACACGGGTCTAAAACGCGTAATACGTAAAACGTACGAATATTGCGTAAAATTGAGAAAAGTAAAATGTTACTTTTCTAATGTGATAAAAATGATTTAAAATGACTTATAATGTCTAGACTGGGCTTAGTCTAGTGTCGGTTGGTATTAAATGTCTTTTAGACATCAAACCGTAAGCCTAAAAATCACGAAATGACTTATAACATCAAGGGATGATTTTTGGTCAATGGAGGAGGGAAAGAATATGTTGACTTTTTCTAAGAAGTTGAAAACTCAAATAGTCTTAGAAACGCGTTTTGTGGTCTAACGGTTAATCGCCTAAATGGTTAAGCGTGCTCATGCGAGAGTAGTACAGGCTTGGGTGACCTGCTGGGAAGTCTTTGGTCATGTTTTTCTCAGTCACGATTAATTCTCAAATAAATCATGAGTGTGTCAAACATTTTTCCGATGTGGGGTCACCTGACGGGATCGAATTTCGTTGTGCGTAGAATTTCTGAATGACGTTTTACCCTAAAACGTGTAATTCCTTAATAACTTTCACGAAAATGATCTGACGAATGTCAAACATTTATTTTGCTATGGAAATGATTTATCACTCGAGAATATCAAATAAAAATCAACTTTCGGGAAAGTTTCGGGAAAAATGAATAGTAAAAGTGAATAGTGAAATTTTCCGGGAATGGTAATTAACCTGAAATTGCGAATTGTTACAGTCTCTACCCCTTATGGGGAACTTCGTCCCGAAGTTCTATGTGTCATATGTTGGAGTGGTGTCGATGAAAAGGTGTGGTTACTTATGAGGACTAGAGTCTGGAATTACCAGTGATGTAATTTGATTTGTCATTTCGGTGTATGGTGTAGGATGAGGCTTCCTTTTATGTAGGAAAGGTATGGTAATAGTCGAATATCAAAGGAAATTGATATAGCAGTCGAATATTAATAGGAATTAATATAGTAGTTGAATATCAAAATAGAACTTGATATAGTTGTCAAGTATCAATAGCAATTGATATAAGAATCGAATCATGGAATAAGCGTTGAACATGTGGTTGGACCAAGTCCTGTTTGAATTGTACGGCTGCCCATGCATATGGCTACATGGCTTCACAATGAGTTTGGTGCGACTGCGCATGCGTATGGTTACATGGCCCCGTAATGAGTTTGTTTGTTATTGCACTATCATTATGAAAACCAAAATGTAAACCTTGTACAAATGGAAATTGGGATAGTTGTTGCAATCATAGCCTAGTAGGTTATCGGTTGTTGTACCTAGTGTTTATGTCATGGTTTGAAGCGATGTCGGTGAAAAGATAGGATTTCTTGTGGCGAATATAATGTAGGTATCATGCCATACCCGAGCAATGTAATGTAGGTATCATGCCATACCCGAGCAATGTAATGTAGGTATCAAGCCATACCCGAGCAATGTAATGTAGGTATCAAGCCATACCCGAGCAATGTAATGTAGGTATCAAGCCATACCCGAGCAATGTAATGTAGGTTGACTTCATACTTATGTTATTTCGGATATAAATAAGCCCACTTGTTTATAATTCTTTATTTACATAGAGAGGCATCCCAAACAATGTAACTAAAGGAATATAAACGTATGGTTCGATGATTTATAATTTCTTTATTTAACTGAAAAGGCATCCCAATCCATTCAAATAAGGACATTATAAATCATCCTACTCAAGAATTCCCGACACAACATTCATACTTAGCCAGTGAGTTACAAGGTAGTGTACTACGAGATGATACTGGTGTAGCAAAAGTACAAGATGAATATTCAATCTTGTAAAGCTGATAAGGGTGCTTGTGGTGTAACTAAGGATGATTTGAGCTTTAAAAGTGCATCAAGATCTGTTAATGAGCTTGTGTTTGTAACGGTTGTGAAGATAATGATGTGATATGTTGATGTACAAAAGTGTGTAGTGTATGCTTAACATTAATACACTTAGGTATAGATGTTTGCTTTAAAAATCTTAAGAGATTTTAAAGGTTTATGATGGAATGGTATCCTTAGGATCTAAACAGGATAGTACTTCTACAGGATGAAGAGAATAATTGATAACTATCCCAGATAGTAGTTCGGATTATCTCATAAATGAAAACTTTCAAGAATGAGGTTAGGTAGTACAAATAAAATGTTAAGATTTCGCTGAGTGGTAAGGCACTATCGTGTCTCTAGATTGTTTTAATGTATTCTGGTGGTTTATCGAGTTCATGTAGGAAATCAACCTAAACATAACCCTAGTACAACTACTCTCAGTATTTGAAAATTCTAAGTCGAATATAGTTAGTCAGACTATATTCCACTGTCCCTAGGTTAAATATAGGTGACTAGTCTATATTTAGCCAAGGTTCGATAAAATTTTCAAATACCTAAATTAGGTATACTTGTGATATGTCCGTTGGTTTTGGGAACTGTTCACTAAACAAAGGCGATGTCAAACCTTAAGTTGCAAGTCCCGTCCATACAAGACTTGTAACGTATGTTTTTATATTCCATTGCATAGAAGGTAGTAAGGGTAGATACGTATGGAAAGGAAGTTTTAAGTAGTTCTAAAATAGAACATACTTGGCCAGGATCACGAACTTTTAATAATGAAGGTTTCATAAGAAAACTTTGATGAATGTAGAGCTGAACTTTAGCTTTTGTAGGTGATGGATTTGTTTGTCCTTTAGAAATCTCATATTTCTTGTTTTGAAATCGATAGATTGTGACGGGTTTTTGATATCATAAGAAATGATATTGATGATGTGATGGAATAATTCTAGAGACCATTTGCACAAAACACAATGTCTCGGAAGTAGGTTAGACCATTGTGCAATTCACAATGTCTGGGGAGTAGGTTAGGCCATTGTGTGACTCAAAACATTTGAGAAATGATTAAGACCATTGTATCATACAATGTCTTGGAAAATGAATGAGACCATTGTATCTCACAATGTCTTGAAAAGTGAATGAGACCATTGTATCTCACAATGTCTTGAAAAATGAATGAGACCATTGTATCTCACAATGTCTTGGAAAATAAATGAGACCATTGCAATCAGTTACAATGTCTTGGACATATAATGTTGGAGTAGGAACATGATTGGGAGAGTGTGGCTGTGTCGAAATGCCTTAGAATAGGCATACACAGATATGTTTAGTCCATTGTTTAGATAAATGATTGAAAATAAACCGAGTTTATATATCAATATACTAATATGTTCATGTAGCATAAAATGCCTAGTGTGTATATATCAATATACTTATATGTGTTCATGTAGCATAAAATGCCTAGTGTGTATATATCAATATACTTATATGTGTTCATGTAGCATAAAATGCCTAGTGTGTATATATCAATATACTTATATGTGTTCATGTAGCATAAAATGCCTAGTGTGTATATATCAATATACTTATATGTGTTCATGTAGCATAAAATGCTTACGGGGAAATGCTCAATTATGTTTAGGGTACATATATCAATATGCAATTATGTTTGTGTAGCATAAAAATGTCTTCGGGGAAATGCTCAAAATGGGTATATATGAATATACCAATATGTTTGTGTATCATAACATGCTTACTAAGTCCATAATCGTCTGAAGGATGGAAGACACGGAGAGCGGAAGGCTATAAAAATGTTTTTGCTTGTGATTGTAGTTATAGTTTAGGTCTCAATTAGACCTGTTTCTCTATAACCATGGCTCTGGTACCAATCTGTAACACCCCCAATTCATGGACGCAGCGGAATTCGAACTGGGTGTTACTGGACGGCACAATAGTCACAATAATAGAAAACGAACTCCAATTGAGTCGTTTTAAAAGATTTATCATTCAAATTATATAGATATCAGAGATTACGAAATGAGGTCCCAATTGGTTCCATGTTTACAATGTATAATAAATGAGTTTTGAATGATAATAAAATTTATAGCCCTCTTGAGTATCCGTGTCCTTCCGTGCCATCCTTGATCGTCATGAACCTGAAATACATGCTTGAGAGGTCAACACAAAGGTTGAGTGATATTCATAGAGTTTGTTAAATCGATTGAACACAATATGTTGGTAGTGTGAGTTATAGGCTCACACCAATGTTTGGAAAACAAAACAGGTAGGCTACGTTATTATACGCCCGGAACATGTATTATACACTAAGCTTATGACACCATAACGTTAACGTGTACCAATATCGATCGGCAGATTTATCCCGGTAGGTACTTTGCTAACATACCTAAATCTCAAATATTAATGCATTTGTTTGAACTTAGTCAATACAAATGGGATTCGTCAATCCCAATAGGCCTATTATTAATATTCGCGCTCACTATTGCTAGTGATTAAATGGTTCATAATCAAGGATATCGGTTTAGCAAGGCTGGTACTTAGTGATAATAAAACAATCAGGTAAGCATACAATTTAAAAACATTGTGCTCGGTTATAAATAGCATGTATTTCCCCCAAGGGTTTGTAAAACGATTAAGTAATCGAAAGTGGGGCTATGAACTCACCTTAAGTAAGATAGCAAGTAATGAATGTAACGGTTGAATTGTGAAGGTTCTATGAGCAACCTATAATAGAATGTCGCGACTTAGGATTGGAGTAAAGAATATGAAGTAGTGCCTATATATATATCTTGCATTATAGTCCATGATGTGGTATGATGTATAATGTAAGTCTTTGAAAGAAATGATTCATGAAACATGTATGTTTTGTATATCGTTCACTACCGTTCGGGCCGACATAATTCAGAAGTCATGTTAGTAAGCGTTCGAGGAGCCAGGACACTTTAACTCGTAAATCCACAACTCAACTCGACGGCTTACATAATGAACTCCTCACATGAGGCTCCCTACTATTGTAGTAGTTGATGAAATATATAGATATAAGTTTTGATCCGAAAGGTTACATGTCCGATATTTGAATAAACTTAGGAAAGTTTATTTGTACATGAAGATTGTTATTAGGGGTAGCTTCATAAGCCTTAAATGACCATGTTCTCTTGGTAAAATCTCATGGTTTCCTTTTAAGTGAAGTAGATCCAAATTGCTTGTTCAAGTTATCGCCTAACTCATTGTTTCATGTTTACGCCTATGTGAGTTGTTATGGTCATTTCGTCATGGCCTAGCCATGACCTTTGGTCCTTGTTCCAAGGTCATGATACTCAACCTTGGTTCTAGTCATGTTTGTGGTCTTGATTATAGGTCATAAGACCTCTTGTTCCTTTCAAAGTATAACCATAATCTAGTGACTTTCGCCTAAAAATGGGCTGTTTAGAATTTGAAGAATTTTATCACTCGGAAAGCGTTTTTAGGGCTCGAGCTTCTTTGTTCCTGAACGAAAACGTCGTTTCGGACAACTTTCGTGTTTTAACTTTTTGATGAATCGGACCAGAAGTATGACTTTCAAAACCCAAATTTGATCAGGAAGCTATTTGGCAGTTTTGCCGGAAATCTTTGGTAATTTCAAATCGCCATAACTTTTGACTCGTATACTCGTTTTGGGTGGTTCAAATTGCTATGGTTTCCTTGTTAAGTCCTCTAATACAATATGTAATGATACAATATCATATTTTTACCATTTTGATCAGGTCTTACCAAGAAAGTCACTAGTTTACTTGTTTTAGTAACTTGTTGTAACAATCAATAACAATAACTTGTTTTGGTCATTTTTATACATCATGGACATAACTACAAGACATAATATAGCAAGAATAATATGTAAATAACATGAACATGATTATTTAACAAGAATCAAGTTAGGGTTTGGCTCACAACTTTTGGCTTTCAAAGATGAAAGGAAGTTAACATGTAAGGATAGGACTTTGATAGACTTGCTTCAACCCACTTCATTTCATGCAATCTTTCTACCCTTGTAATCTTGAAAGAGATGTAATGAAAGTTGAGGTGACTTGAGTGAATTCAAACTCAAGAGAAATCACCAAAGTTCATGAGGTTATGGAAGTGTTTGATGAATGATAACCTATCTAGGGTTTCTACCTTGAACTAGCACTTGAATCTTGCATGAAACTTGAAGATAATGAGAAAATGAGATGGTGTGGGTGTGTGTGTGATGAGGGACGGCCAAGGAGAGGGAGGGGGTATTTATATGGCTTGGAGGAGGTTAGAAATGTTGACTAGTCCAACCTTGGAGGCCAAGGTGAACACATGGATGAAATCTAAGGCCATTAAGCTTGAGATCAAGCCACCTAGTGTGAAAACCCCCCCTATGGCGGTTCATATGAACTTGGAGAGCAAGGGTGGACTTTTCTTGGTATTATCCAAGGTATTGGATGAGTTTTGACTCCGGGAAATGCCAATCGTAAATGATTAAGCCTCAAAACGTAAAACCGGGTGTCGTAAAATTATGGAACTTGAAAGTATTGATAAACATGTCAATAAGTTCCATAATAAAATATAAAATGAGTGGTAGGTTCCATCGGGTGCTAAAACCCTGCTAAAAACTGGAAACACGGGTCTAAAACGCGTAATACGTAAAACGTACGAATATTGCGTAAAATTGAGAAAAGTAAAATGTTACTTTTCTAATGTGATAAAAATGATTTAAAATGACTTATAATGTCTAGACTGGGCTCAGTCTAGTGTCGGTTGGTATTAAATGTCTTTTAGACATCAAACCGTAAGCCTAAAAATCACGAAATGACTTATAACATCAAGGGATGATTTTTGGTCAATGGAGGAGGGAAAGAATATGTTGACTTTTTCTAAGAAGTTGAAAACTCAAATAGTCTTAGAAACGCGTTTTGTGGTCTAACGGTTAATCGCCTAAATGGTTAAGCGTGCTCATGCGAGAGTAGTACAGGCTTGGGTGACCTGCTGGGAAGTCTTTGGTCATGTTTTTCTCAGTCACGATTAATTCTCAAATAAATCATGAGTGTGTCAAACATTTTTCCGATGTGGGGTCACCTGACGGGATCGAATTTCGTTGTGCGTAGAATTTCTGAATGACGTTTTACCCTAAAACGTGTAATTCCTTAATAACTTTCACGAAAATGATCTGACGAATGTCAAACATTTATTTTGCTATGGAAATGATTTATCACTCGAGAATATCAAATAAAAATCAACTTTCGGGAAAGTTTCGGGAAAAATGAATAGTAAAAGTGAATAGTGAAATTTTCCGGGAATGGTAATTAACCTGAAATTGCGAATTGTTACATGCAAATTATTTTCCTATTAATTATATCCAGAGGCACATGCTTCACGAGATGGATCTGATCCCATTTATATGGAACCGTTATCTCTTCTTTTTTTATTGTTTTTAAAAACGATGTAATGTTTTTGTTTCAATTAAAAAAAAGTGTATCATGCTAGCTAGCATATGAGTAAAGACAGATTCCATCAAAGTAAGATGTGTAGAATCAATGATAAGTAAATGAAGAATCCACAATTTTACGAATATTCAGGAAATTTAGTCATGCAACACAATTTCAAAGACATGCGATGTTTGCTAGAAGTGGGATTGAAGAAAAGAATCTAACGGTATTTTGGGTTGGGCCTTCTTTTGGCAAATTGAACTTCTAGACATGTCTAATGGGTTCTTAAATGGAGTAATTTATGGAATTTATTTAAATCCAGAAAACCAATTCTTCTATTAATCAATGGAAGAGCTTATTTTTTAAATCGAGCTTTCTAATTATATATATATACTAAAGATGGGGAGGAAGATGGTGCATTTTCGTGCTTCAAAGGGTTGTACGGCACAGTTGCTTCTACAGTAACCGGCCCGCTGTAGCGTGTTGTACGCTACAGTGGTTTCTACAGTAATTTTTTTTTTTTTTTTTTTTTTTTTTTTTTTTTTTTTTAAGTTGTAGCACACAGTGGTTATCCCCCCCCCCCCCCCCCCCCCCCCAACAACAACTTTAAGAAACAACCACAACAACAATATAACCCTCCCCCACCACCACCCATGCCTCGGTGGTGGTGGTTCTCGACTGTCTAGCCACAGCAACCAAACGGACCCTCGAAATCCAATCTAAACACAAATATATACTCCCCTTCGTCATCAAAACATCAAACAAGCCATAAATATCAAAACCCTCACCGAGTCAAGCGAGTTGACTCGGTGAGTCAACTGAGTCGCGCCAAAACGGGTTGAACAAGAACCAAAAATGAAATCTCACACAAGTTTTGGGTTTAAAAATATTTTTAAAACATTTTTATAAAAGATTTTATATTAAAACCGGATTTAAAATAAAAATAAAATTAGGGTTTTGAAAATAATTGAAGAAAATAAAAAGAGAGGGTGCGTGACACGCATTTTACCGTCGGAGAGTGATGGAAACCGGCGGTAGTGGCGTATGGTGGTGGTACCCGCGGCGGTGGAGGCGCGTGAGGGGTGATACGGGGTGTTAGGGGTCGCGTGAGTGGTATGGGTGTGACGGGGATATCCCGATCTATAAGATTGTACAAGAAAATGAAGTGGCCGGAAAAATATTCCGGCGAGTCGCCGGAAACTGCTGCTGCTCCGGAGGAGGGGCGGCGGCCGGCGGTATCAAAGAGAGAGAGAGAGAGTTGGTGATGAGTGTGTGTGTTTTATATATATAAAATGAAAATAATGGGTATTAATACATATGGTACGGGCCAGCAACAACTTGGACCCAAATTTTTAAGACTAAAAAAAAAGGCCTACACCAACTTGGAATAAGATTAGTTCAAGCCCAACAATAATACACAGCAAAAATGATAACTACACGAAACAACACACAAAACAAAAAAAACACAAACCATACAATCCCCGCCGCAACGCGCGGGCTAACCCCACTCGTTAGCAAAGAAAAGTCAAAATTTTCAATTTTATTAAACTCGTTTAAATTTTATCTAACAAAATAAATATGTACAAAAGCGCATGTGTTGATTATGTAAAACAAAACTAAAGAAAAAGGAAGATGTAATTAATATGACCTTAGTTATTAAATTTTAAATAATTAAATAGACTTAATTAAACCAGTTTTCATATTTTTAATAACTTTATAAATTTAACAAATACCTTTCTAGATTTTATACCCCCTAAATATTATATGTATTTTTTAAGAAAACAAAATATATGATTTATTTATTTATTTATTTATTTATTATTATTATTATTATTATTATTATTATTATTATTTGAAACATAATAAATTTACATAAAGTTGGATGGAGTTTAGACACAAGTTGTGCTCCCACTACTTTCTGAATACATTAATATTATTATTATTATTATTATTATTATTATTATTAATGTATATGCACGAATTTATAAATATTAAAATAAAAGTACGAGTTACTGTAATATGTAAATGAATACACGAGATTGTAAATATGCGAACGACTCAAGTTATTCCTCTTTATTAGATTAAGTATGAACATCTAGAAAAGTACTTTTCTTTTACTATGCGTGTTCAATAACGACTCATGTTATTTTTTCTTATAAGTTTACCACGCACGTATACGGGTTTAAAAGTTATATATGGCTTAAATTATTATTAACATGAATATAAATTTCAGAATAAAAACACGGCCCCACGGGTTATTATAAGATGAAAATAAATGTATGAGATTTTAAATATATAGCAACGATGCATTCATTTCTCATTAAAGTTTAATTAAAGATTTCAAAAAAAAAAATTAAAATAATAAAAAAAATTAAAATAAAATCAATGATCGTCGCGTGTTATTACCTATTACCCATATATACATTTACCTATTACATCAAAAAAGGAAGATGTAATTAATATGACCTTAGTTATTAAATTTTAAATAATTAAATAGACTTAATTAAACCAGTTTTCATATTTTTAATAACTTTATAAATTTAACAAATACCTTTCTAGATTTTATACCCCCTAAATATTATATGTATTTTTTAAGAAAACAAAATATATGATGTATTTATTTATTTATTTATTTATTATTATTATTATTATTATTATTATTATTATTATTATTATTATTATTATTATTATTATTATTATTATTATTATTATTAATTGAAACATAATAAATTTACATAAAGTTGGATGGAGTTTAGACACAAGTTGTGCTCCCACTACTTTCTGAATACATTATTATTATTATTATTATTATTATTATTATTATTATTATTATTATTATTATTATTATTATTAATGTATATGCACGAATTTATAAATATTAAAATAAAAGTACGAGTTACTGTAATATGTAAATGAATACACGAGATTGTAAATATGCGAACGACTCAAGTTATTCCTCTTTATTAGATTAAGTATGAACATCTAGAAAAGTACTTTTCTTTTACTATGCGTGTTCAATAACGACTCATGTTATTTTTTCTTATAAGTTTACCACGCACGTATACGGGTTTAAAAGTTATATATGGCTTAAATTATTATTAACATGAATATAAATTTCAGAATAAAAACACGGCCCCACGGGTTATTATGAGATGAAAATAAATGTATGAGATTTTAAATATATATAGCAACGATGCATTCATTTCTCATTAAAGTTTAATTAAAGATTTCAAAAAAAAAAATTAAAACAAAATCAATGATCGTCGCGTGTTAGTACCTATTACCCATATATACATTTACCTATTACATCAAAAAAAAAAAAAAAAAAAAAAAAAAAAACAAAACCTTACACTATAAAACAGTTACATAATACCCCCCCCCCCCCCCCCCCCCCCCCCCTTTACGCTATAAAACATTTACATAAACCCTCTTACGCTATAATAATTAAAAAAAAAAAAATACTTGCGTTATAAAATATTTACAAAAAAACCCCTTACGCTATAAAACATTTACAAACAATATCACATCAATTTACGAGGAAAAAAAAAATAACCCTTATGCTAAAAAAAACCTTACGCTATAACATATTTACAAAAAAAGCTCCCTTATGCTATAAAACATTTACAAAAAATAAAATATTTACAATAAAAACCCTTACGATACAAAAACATTTATATAAAACCCTCAATAGAGTTTTATACGAACATGCATTTTATAACAGGGTCTAAGCCGTCTAACGTTACTACGTACTTTATAGTACCAAGAAGATACACTTCAAAAGGGTAGCCATGGTCTATGAGGTAGAATCAGGTCAAATAATGGAGCTTTGGAATGATCAAATCTGGTTTTAGTTTTACAAAGGTAACATGTTAAATAACATAGATGATTAGTTATGATTATAGTAATTTCTTAGTAATATGGACACAAAAAAATGAAGGCAAAAACCTCGTCGCAACATTCGGGTGCATCCACTCGTTAAACATGCATAACATATAGAACATGATATCAATAGTTCAAATTTAAACAACATTAGCATCAACAAAATATCAGTTAAACAATGTCAAATCCTCGTCCAAAGGAAAAATATATGCAAAATTATTAATTGATGATAATACATAATGAAAATTTTATGTAAAATCCGTTTGCGCACGAGTACTATAAGTATATAGATATTTTTCTATTGAATAAAAAGGTTAAAAATCATTAATTCCAAATTAAGGCTTTCATCTTTCTCAAATAAACTAACAATTATGGGATGCTTTTGGGCCTGTGCATGGTGATAAATAGCAACATAGCATAAAGAAATAAGCACAGTAGAATTGTGTTCACTACTCGTATAAAGTTAATTTATCTTGTTCTTAGCTCCTTTTTTAGGACTTCTGTAAAAGTACTTACTAATTAGCTTTTTGTCTTCAGATTAATTGCGCGTACAATTGCATCACTTTTCTATAACAATCGTTTAAGAATTCCAAAATGAAAGCGCGCAAAAGAAAAGACGAAAATTTTAACAGCAACAGGCATCTGTACAATGATTCGAATATTCGATAATCAATGATGATAAAAACACTGAACCAACTTCTAAATCTATAAACCAAGATGAGAAAAGGAATATCAACAACGACTGATCGTGCTATAAATGAACATTCTCCTTAAAATAATTTTGTCGTGGATAACGAACATATGCTCGATGATGAAACAATCGTTACACATGAGACGGTGTGTTTTTTAAAAAGAAAGAGAACTGAGAAGTAAGTTTAAGTAGTGACTAGTGAACATGAATGAAAATATTGATAATGTTATTTATTGTTTACAAATAAAGTTTTTAAGAAATATTTGAACTTAAATTGCATTGAAACATCTTATTTTCGGAACAAACAAACGCAAGAAACATAAGTAATTCATAGCAGCATCTTTTCCGACAAAGGCACACAACACACATAAATAACTTACATGTACTAATGAATCATTCGCTCATTTTGCTTATGAAAAATGCTTCGTCCGTGTGTTGAGTAGACTAGCTCTACGAGTAGAGGAAACTGCAACAACCCAATCAAACAGACAGGAATACTTGTTGCTATCACAAGTGGAGCTGCAATCCATGTCACTTTATCTTGAAGCACAAGTGCAAGAGTTGCACTAAAGGCAATCAATGTCGCTGCTAATGACAGGAACAAAGAAAGAAGTCCAATTGTTAATCTTTTCGGCAAGGCATAAAGGAAGTCAGCTTCTGCATATCTCGAAGTAAGTATCCTTAAAAACATTAATACTGAAGTAACTGAAGAGAATAACGCAATGGCATCTGCAACGATAAAAAGCATAAAGCTTCCTTTATCTAGGAACAAAGGCTTGCCATTATCTCGGTTTCCACCTGGGACAGTAAAGGCAGCTGCAAATGCCATTGTGACTACGAGTGCTGCAACCATGATACACGAGGATGCTGTGTCTTTCATCCATTGTTGTCCTTTCTCGAGTAACTCTGCATGGGATTCTGAGAAAACCATTCTTGGGGTTTTTCCTTGTGTGTTCAAAGCTTCTTTGTATGAGGGCTCTATAATATTTTCAACTTCCTGCACATAAATGTGATGGTATTTACTAAGAGAAAAAATGAAGTAACTATCATAAGATGATTTAACGACTTTGATAGCTTCTTTTTGACTAAAATGAAGTAATCTATTCTTGTACCAAGGCAAATATGCTTACTTTTATCCATTTTGATTTTTTTTTTCTATCACGGTACTTGTGTGACGTTTGAAACCAGGTTATCTTAATTTTTACTCTCAAACGAGCTTTTTGAACTTAAAAAAGGATTTTGAACTTTAAATATTTTCCAAATTCTTGGATGATATATCTAAAGTACGCCATCCATTGTCATCTCATGGCTTTATGAGTTTACGATGGTCACGTACCAAAAACCATTGAAGCTCACACTTCATTTGCAACGCAGCGCCGGCCACAACATTAAGTCGATGAAATGGGGCTAACTTTGCAACCATATGTAATGCGTTCTCCTTGTTTGCATCATCAAGTTGTGTCACTAAGAATACTTGGTAATGAGACATCTGATAAATAAGATTGTACACTTGTTCTTGGCGTTGCTTCATTGCTTCAATGAACAAATTAATTATTCCAGTATCGTACCAGATTATGCCCGGGTAGGTAACTATGCATTCTTCAATTAGCTCATGAGTCCCAGATGTGATTGCGGTAGTTATCGCAGACCCTAAAATATTCCAAGCTATGTCCTGATCACCATTATCTA
>JARVZY010010810.1:0-95000 GCA_030686995.1 Artemisia argyi
GTTTCACTGCGTCTTTTACGTAATGAGAATAATTGTAATGTGATAGTGAGTCTGGTCCCATTTTTTGACGTAAGAAGAAAAGGGACAACACCCACCCAAGTCGTATAGTTTGTTTTGTTTTGTTTTTTTGTTTTTTTTTTTTTTTTTTTTTTTTTTTTTTCTAGGTGAAAAAATAATTTATTTTGTGTGAGAGAATAAAAAAGGTGATTCTACCTGGATATCACGAAAAGATGCCTCCTCAATAGTTAACTTAGAGGCCATTTCTGCCACCTGTTTGTACTTCTCTTCATATTTCTTAGCAAGCATCTCTGCCTGGAATTAGATAATGACAAATCTCAAGGACCGCGAAAAAACCCAAATCAAAAGATAGAAAGAAGACATGATTTCAAATCGCCAATATACCTAACGTTTATCAGCTATTTCTGTAATTTCATTAAGGCGGTTATCACATCTGCTTTTGTATAAAACCTGGTGAAGAAAGGAGGTGAGAACACGTGTCTTCCCATATATAGTGTATACTGCAGTAAATTTATAAGCAGGCATTGATCCATATATTGAGAAGAATGGCTACTCACGAGATCTTGCATTTTATTCCTGTAGAAGGCCATCTTTTCTCTAGAATCCAGAATTTCCTTCTTATCTTCAACCTTTTAACACCAATGGAAACCAATCTATCAGAAAAATGTCGCATGGATAAATTGACAGTATATGTGTAATTAAATTCCAAATCTATCAGAAACAAATAAAACTTTACCACTTTTTCTGCTTGGGTTGTCTCTAGAGCAACTGAACGAGAAGTATTTTGATCACCATTACTGAGCTGATGTGCATGAGAGCTTTCCATAGAGGGCATCGGTCCTTTCGGCTGATTATATTGCATGGGATGCTTGCTGGGGTGCAGAACCTGAAGACAAAAGGTTTGATAACATTCAGAACAGGTTGTCTTCATCAATTTTTATTTTCTCAACTATCTGAGGGACCCTTACTAAAATTAACATGTTTCAACCCAGCCTGTTTTGGCACGTCTCAAGCCACACGACTCCCCATTTTGCAACTATAAATATATGTCTACATGATGTATAGAGGTATACCAGGATTAGCTCCCCAACCAGCAGGTCTATAAGAAGGATTGGATGGGCCCGTGAGAGACAGCAGAGATTCATCAAGCAGGACATTACTAGGAAGTGTTGGTGGAAGATTCTGGCCTTCTCTGTATCGCTCCATCAGATAGAGAGCGACACAGAACTCCCTCACGGAAAGCATGCTGTCATTATCTTGATCAGACAAGTCCCACACCTGTTTTCATACAGGAATCAAGTTCAACAATTATATCAAAACTATTACTAGCCTCATCCAAAACATACCAAGAGCAATATTATATTTACATTTGCCGGCCCATTAGCAATCAACCACTATGCCTTTTGTATTGTATAAAAGACCAAGTTTAATTTTGACTTTCACAGTCATGTCGCCATCTTCTATAAAACAGGCTCATTTATAACTTCTTAGCAAAATTGTGTAGTTTCCACTTCATGTTATTTTACGAACATTGCAACATATCACAAATTCTTATAAAAATGGTTTGGGATAAAGGTAACTAGTTGATTATGATTGCTGATGAAATTGGGTATGTTTTAAAAAAGTCGCCGATGTTGTCATTATATAAGATATCATCAACAAACATTTCTAGAACAACATGTAACTGCATAGAGTCTGTTCTCGAAACTTTCATTTCACGGGACACGGTGAGTATTCATCATTTCATTTCAGTTTGCAATATGCAAAATTGGAAACCTTGACCAACGTGAAAATGATGAAACTCACTTTTTCTGGTGTTACTGTAAGTATTAAGTATTAACCTGACCCTGGACAGAAGTCAAAAGATCCAAAAAAGTTCAAATAACTGAATATACGGAACTATGATGTTTGCTAAAACATAGAAGAAGCATCTCTCCTATTCAAATGAGAGTGGGTTTGGGTAAATTATTAACCTGAGCGATCAGCTGTAACTAGTTTTGGAAATTCACAGTTTCAAATGAGATAGAAGTAGAAGTCCAACTCTTTACACTTAGACAAGTAAGCACTCAAATATCACAAGTAAAATCACACGGTCTAAGTATAACACAAGTGTCAAGTAAAGTAGTTGACCAAAGTGGGAAGTTGGCCATAGTAGAAAACTGAGGACTTATAAAGAGTAACTCAAGTTTTATTCCGTATTTGATCGCCCAAAAGTAGTTACAACTACTTTCTTTTTTAACACCACATAATCCATCCTACAAACGCATAAAATAAAACCTCAACCGTATTTGATAGTAGCATTTTTTTTTTTTTTTTTTTTTTTTTGTTGTAAAATGACACAAGCAAAGTCCCCTTAACCTATGGGTAAACTTGTATATTGATCATTAATTGTATCTATACTAGTAGCCTAACAAAATTCAGGGAAATTAGTTTGAACCGGATAAAAGTAACAACTAAGCGCAAGTGACGTATCCAACTAATAACAATCTATGATTTCGAATTGCTAGTATCGTAACAGATCAACATTCAGTTATGATGAAAAATTAAATAAAGAAACTAAATCCTAACAATCGAATTAATTAACAAAATGAAAAGAGTGAGCAAGTAACCTGAGCGAGAGTGGATTTGGGCAAATCTTCTTTCTTTTAAATTCAATCAATCAGATCAATTTCAATCAAGATCTTAAACTAAGGAAAGAAGAAAGGAATTAGATGGCGTGTGAAATTATTATTATGAGGTTGTTGGTTGATCAAATTTTTACAATCAGATCCACCAACACATACAAACCAACCAACCGGATTTTTATTTTTTACAAGTATTTCTTTTCTTTGCTACAACACTTTTTATTTCTTTATCTTTTTCTTTTTCTTTTTCTTTTTCTTTTGAGTTAATTGAATAAAGGGTCTATGCGGTTTGTCGGGTTTAACGAATATAGTCCCTATTCTTTTTTTCTCGGATCCCCTCCCCGTGGTTCTGAACCATATCGGGTTTGGTCTCTTGACCAATATTTATGTCAGTTTGACCGTCAAACTAATAGAAATGACATAAATACCCTTAAAAGTAAGGTCCATGTGGTTTGTGGGGTATCACAAATTTAGTCCTTAATTTTTTTAATTACGTTTTCATACATTTTTATTCGTTTTCGTCCGTTTTTATACGTTTTCGTTCATTTTGCTTACGTTTTTATCCGTTATACGTTTTCATCCGTTTTTATACACTAGTTTTAATCTCCATGCACGCACGGGGATTTTGCTAATGTTTTGAATATTTTTTTTTTTTTTGGTTAATAATTTAATTTTTTTAATATGATACTTATTTGCTTTAGTTTGTTTGTTGTAGCATTATCCAAAATCATGTCAAGGTCAATTATAACGGGTTCATACCAAGAGTACAAATGATAACTATATTGTTTGAGACTGCTGTTCATACCAAGAGTACAAATGATAACTATATTGTTTGAGACTGCTTATCGATGTATTGAGTTTTAATACAACGAATAAGCATTTGATCTTCTAAGTATACGCTGTTTATATACGCAGTATCAAACACCACCAAAGTGATTACTCAAAAGTGGCTTTTGTAAGTGCGAAGCTGCTAAACAATAGGAGGTTGCAACCTTACTTATTTATAATATATAAATGTCAATAATATTATTTCAAGTATATTTGTTATGCTTTGAAAGTATGATATAATCATCAAAATAACCGTAAAAATACATCACCCAAATAGGTGAATGGGACAAACGTTTTTTACTTGAAGTAAAAAGTTACTTTCACACAATCATACAATTTGTTATATAATGTAACTAAATGGTTGACTGGCATATACTAACCAGGCTGGCCCGACAATAGAAAGTTACCCCTTTTTAACCATTATCCCATCCGCCTAACCAGCCCATATTAAAGTTCATTATATTTGAGTATGTTGTAAATAGTTTTCATGTTATGGGGCATAAAATAAACATCGAACACGAGTTTTAGGCATTGCAGAATAAAGTCAATAGGCTGACCAAAAAGATACAAATATGTACCATGTAACTTGTATTCAATGAACAATAAAGTAGTACCCATTTGAGCAAACGTTCCATATATAGTGAACTAATTTCTACCTTTAGTTGGCAAAGTGACTTCACTTACGTTTATTGATCATGACAATTTACATTGTTTCCTTTCGACATGTATTTAGGGCCATCCTGTGAAATTTGGAGGCCCTGTGCCATTTTTTTAATAGGCCTTCCGAAAGATATGATGAAGTATTCGTAAAATCAACAACTATTAACTCCATAACGCATTGCTTTTATTACTGATCAGAACAATTTCTATCCATGTTTTTATAAATACATCTTTCTTGTTTCTAGGTGTAACCATTGAGTATTTTACAACTACTTTGAAAGCATTACACCTAAGATGTCTTAAAATAAATCTTAGCAAAGACACTTTTTTAGGACACTATGATGATTCCGATAACTCGCAACCATCAGGAGGGAGAAGAACATGCCGAAAGAAGTAGTGTTTCGTCTTCAATGATTGGATTGACTGAGAGAACTTTGCTTAACATCGTGAATCGAGTAGTGTGTGGCATCGGGGTTTATTTACCAACTTGGATGCAATACTATGTGAGTTATGTTGTTATGATGTTCCCCGAACAATCTATGATTTCGAATTACTAGTATCGTAACAGATCAACATTCAGTTATGATGAAAAATGAAATAAAGAAACTAAATCCTAAAGCAGTCAACAATCGAATTAATTAAAAAAATAAAAAGAGTGAGTGAGTAAATGACCTAAGCGAGAGTGGGTTTGGGTAAATTGAAAAAAAAGCAACGGCTTCAGCGCCGCTAATTCTTCCGTCTTAATCCAAATCCGCTCTTCTGAAATACTCCTCGAATTTCTCCATTTCCGTCTTTATCAATTAATAAGATCAAATTGAACCAAGCAAGGAAGGAAGAAAGGGAGAAATCAGATGGCGTGTCAAATTATGAGGTTGTTTATTCAGTCAATTGCTCAAATTTTTACATTTACTATCAGATCCATCCGGATTTTTATTCCTTTTATTTCTTTTTCTTTTTCTTCTTTTAACTATTAACACCTCCGTCAGTTTTCATTGGTTTACTTTGTGTCAAAATTAAAAATGATTGTGTCATAAAATAAATTCCTTAGTTACAGTCCTTTATAATAAAGTAAACTGCAAAAATCATCCATGTGGTTTATACATTTTGGCATATATTATCTATATCTCATACAATTGGCACTAATCATCCTTAAGTAGTCAAACCATCGCCACTAATCATCCCTAACAGGGATGATTTTTGTAGTTTACCAAATATTCTTTTTTGCAAAAATCATCACTGTTAGGGATGATTAGTGGCCGATGGTTTAAACACTAAAGAAAATTAGAGCCAATAATATTAGATAGGGATGATATATGCTAAAAACTATAAATCACAAGGATGATTTTTACAGTTTACTCTTATAATAATGTTAGAGCACCATACATTTTGGGTCCTTTTAGAGCAACACTTTTATAATACAAAATATATTATGACTGATATTTTACCAATGCTCCTAACCTCCAATATAGACACTAGCAAGATACTCGAGCGATGCGACGGTAGTACCATGTAATAAAGAACTTTTGCGGGCAATATTTTTCTATTACATGTTTTTTGTGATAATGACTTTACGTATGACGATAATTTTAGGGAATAAGTTTATCGCACACTATTTCATTTTAAAATGACAAATACTTGTGCATCGCATCACGATGCAACGACGATACGAAAATGGTAGTAAGCCATAATAGACTTACTTAAGGTATATGGTCACATTGGATTAGCAAAAGATTGTCAGTCGTAAGAGACTAAAACTTATAAAAGCATTTGTTTAAGTGAAATAACTTTTTAATCGTAAAAAGCTGGTTTTAAGAGAGAAAGGTACGTTGCGTTATTATGTGGCGTTTTCACCAAAACAATGCTGAACTTTGTATGTAAGTGACCTGAGCGAGAGTGGGTTTGGGTAAATTAGAAGCCTGAAAAAGGCAACGGTTTCAGCTCCTCTAATTCTTCCGTCTTTATCCAAATCTGCTCTCCTGAAATACTCCTTGAATTTCTCCATCCTTTTTTTTTTTTTTAATTCGATCAATCAGATCAAATTCAAGATCTTAAATTAAGGAAAGAAGAAAGGAATTAGATCGTGTGAAATTATTATTATTATTATTATTATTATTATTATTATTATTATTATTATTATTATTATTATTATTATTATTATTATTATTATTATTATTATTATTATTATGAGGTGGTTAATTGATTAGTCCATTGCGTATAATTTTACATTTACAATCAGATTGACTCGACACATAATATTAACCGGATTTTTTTATTTTTTATTATTATTCTTTTTTCAATGTTTTTTCTTTGCTACAACACCTTTTCTTTCTTTTTCTTTTTCTTTTTCTTTTTCTTTGTCCTTTTGTTTTTCTTTTTCCCTTTAACTATTAACACCCATCTACTCAAACGCGTGCTCGGTTAGCTTTGAAGATTATTTGGTTTAGTTGTGGGTTTGGTTTGATGATTTGACATTGATGTGGAGTCATCAGTTTAGTGGCTTGCATTTGTTCAATAATTAAAATGATTGTGTGATAAAATAAATTTCTTAATTATAGTCCTTAATAATAATGTTAGAGCACTAAGTATGGTATACTACACGTTTTTATCCGTGTGTACTTAAATTAGACTATATAATAAAATAAAAAAAAAAGGTGCATAATAATGAGTTGAAAATGTATCTAAGAGCATCAGGTACACCATTTTTTAAGGTTATACCAGCACCATATCAGCATCCTAACTTTTAACATTAACACCCAAAAACACCCTTCTATCATAACATAAAATAACATGTTAACACCCACTAATTTTGAGACCCACCATTTTTTTTTTCCATTTTTCAAACAATACATAAATTTCATTAATTCAAAATAAAACACAATTTATATATATATATATATATATATATATATATATATATATATATATATATATATATATATAACAATCAGCGGGCTCTTGGTAGCCATGCCAAAAAAAAACAACACTGTAGCACTACAGTAACTAACGGTCGTTAGTTACTAACTAACGGCCGTTAGTTACTTAACGACTGTTATCTAACGGCTGTTATTTTTAACATTTTTTTTAAAATCCGTACAAAATTGGTCCTTCATCTCAGAGGTTCGTTGCAAAATTAGTCCTCTAATAATTTACATAATTGGTCATTCATGTTATACATCCATTACAAATTCAGTCCTTGGTCAATAACTTAACATTAGGTAACTAACGACCGTTATCTTTAACAATTTAAAAAAAATACAAACTTGGTCCTTCATCTCAGAGGCCCGCAGCAACGCGCGGCTTACATCCTAGTTATAATACATAAACCAAATAAATAATACAAAAAAACATCGAAAAAAATTTGAGAATTTAAAAATACATCAAATTATCGATAAACTATTTTTTTTTTTTTTTTTTTTTTTTTTTTTGTTATTGAATTTGTTGCCAAACATGCTCCACAAGATCTTGGTGAAGTTGTTTGTGTACGTCTTTATCTCGTATTTCTTTGATTTTCCGCGATATGTTTCACACCTCTCGATCCAAGGTCGTTGTATGTGTTATTGCGCATTAACATACAACTTGTTGAAGTCATTTATAGCAAACTTTTGATCTTTCAAAATCATGTTATGCAATATTATGCAAGTATACATGACTCTTCATATTTTGCTAGCTTCTCAAGCAGCCGGTTGTTGTATAAACCCCAACGTCCTTGTAGGACACCAAATGCCCGTTTGACATCCTTTCGGCCACTTTCTTGTCACCTTTTAAATGCACCATGTTTTTCGAATAGTGCCACCGTAAATGATTTGACGAAGGTGGCCCATTGTAGGAAAATATTGTCAACTTGATAATACCCTTTCTCATATGTATTTCTGTATACTTGAAACGGAACCTCAGAGGCTATGTACCGTCAACTAGATAATACCCTTTCTCATATGTATTTCTGTATACTTGAAAAGGAACCTCAGAGGCTATGTCATCAATAATGTTGTTGAATAAAGGAGAATTATCTAAAACGTTAAGATCATTAGTCGCACCCGCTACCCTAAAAAATGCACGTCAAATCCAAAGATCGTACGAAGCAACAACTTCAAGCATAATAGTTTGGTTTTTTTTCCACCTCTTCCATATTGCTCGTGCCACGATCTCGGACAATTTTTCCATTCCCAATAGATACAGTCAATGCTTCCAAGGATTATATATATATATCCTAACCTATATAAAACACAAGTATGATTGCTATTTTTAGAGGCAATAAATCACCTCAAAACTTTAAAAAAATGACACCTGGAAACCTCCCCAATAATAGAAAGAATGCAAAAAATTTGAAATCAATTCAGTTAAACAAAAATCCCTAGAAATATGGTAAGTCAATTAATTTTGATTTAAGATTTGTAAAACTTTTAAAAGCCTGGTATGATTTCAATTCTTTCAACAAAATCCGGAGCATGAAAAAAATCATTCACAAAATCGGTTTTCTTGGTTGTTATTTTGTTTTGGTTGAAATTACAGTGTGGGATTCAAAAAAGTACACAAAGAGAGATGATCCAGTTATATCTGACGCTGATCGAAGGTATCTTCTTAATAAATTTATCCTAAGGTATATTTTATTTTTAATTTTTTAGCTGATTCAATCGAATTAGGTTAGGCGATAAATTTAGGTGTATAATGAATAAGGATCAGTTTTATATACATTTATAGATTTTGATTATTGAATTTTTTTTAAATCAACCCTGGTTTTATAAAGTGTTTGGCGCATTTGCAAACCAAATATTTGATGAAAGTCCTTGATGAATTTGACGCATTTTCTTCAATAAAGTTTATGTTTATTTGACAAGTATAAAGTGTTTGATAAAATAGCTCAATGAAATATTACTTATTATATTTAATTTATGGTCATCTTTTATTTGTGTAATGAATCACTGTTTTGCATGAACTCTTAGGATAAGTACTATTTAGTATCATGTTTGTAATTTTTGGCGGATTTGTTGCTTTTTAGTAGTGATATATGAAGCATTTTGTTGTTTTTATGGCTGAGATTAAAAGTAGGGTTGGATCAATGGCTGAGGTTTATGAGAACAGTTGGAACAATGAATGAGGTTTATGAGATCGGTTGGAATATTTATGTCTGGCATTCATTTGTGAAATCGTGTGCCACGCTATCGACTTATATACTCATAAAAAGGATACGAGGAAAAGAAGATGACCCAATAAGATATTGTGTGAGATGTGGTTAAAGAGAATAACGTGAAAGCATAAGGTAGAGGTAGCAAGATGGTCTGGCTGGGTAATAGATGAAAGAGGTATGGGTCAAAACGGATATTTTGTGTGGAACGCGGGTTGAATTGACCCACAACACGAATATCTTTTAATGGAAATGAGCTGACATTGCTCCTTTTCTGATAAATAGTTACTATAAAAGAAAGAGCGTCATACCTTCGTCTTCGAATTTATCCCAATCCTCATCCCACACTGCAGATATCTCTGGAACTCCAGGTTGCCAACCTTGACAAACAAAATAGGTGAACCATAACGCAAGATCAATCATTTTATTATAATATTATACAAATATAGTGACATTATTGCTAGTAGAGTATTCCTGATAGCATGAGATGAAAGATGATACCCTTTGGAAGCTCAATAACTGCAGTTGACTTGACATCAATTCCATGTTTTTTGCAACGTTCAGTTAAAGCCTTCAGTAGTTCCTCGAGATTGGATTGGATACGATCAGCACGAACCTGGTTCAGCCAAATATATGTTTAATGATTTATTATTTTATATTTATTTGATTAAAAACAAAAGGTGAAAAAAAATTGCGGGTCAGTCAAGCCGTCCTAAGAACTTACTAAAATCCGTTACCCGGGATCATATGGAAGTAACTGAACTTACTTGAAGGATACCATCAGCGCTGCCACCCTGATCCATTTTCATAAGTGCCTGATTCAACTCCATCTTCCTCTCCTAAAAGTCAACAGAAAATTTAATACAATTAACAAAAAGATGGGAATGTATTATTACATGTTACGATTAATGTGCTTCAACTCCAAAATATGTTCAAACCAATCACAACATACTAAATTGACTTGTTTAAACAAAATTAATAGGCCTTGTAACAAACTTCAAAAAATTTATCTTCAATAAAATAAAAAGAACAAATTTGTCAACACGTCAACCCCAACACAATCCAAACCCATTACCCAGCCCATCCATGTGCCACCCATAATTCCCAGCATTTTCCGTTCATTACTTTTTATGGCAAGAGAATTATAGACTTGTAGCAATGGGCTCGTGAGTCTGGTCCCATTTTTTTGACATAAGACGAAAAGGGACAACACCCACAGCATGGTGAATAAAAATGTTGGTGAACTGTGGAAGGAGCATTAGCAATCGCTAAGAATGGTCAGATTTATCAGCACAATAGACGAACACACAAAGCAACTGAAACCATTATATTGTCAAGTCATAGAGTTTTTTATCGTTTTTCTAGGTGCAAATATATTTTATTTTGTGTGAGAGAATAAAAAGGGGGATTTTACCTGAATATCACGGAAAGATGCCACCTCAATAGTTAACTTAGAGGCCAGTTCTGCCACCTGTTTGTACTTCTCTTCATATTTCTTAGCAAGCATCTCTGCCTGGAATTAGATAATGACAAATCTCAAGAACCGCGAAAAAACCAAAATCAAAAGATAGAAAGAAAGAAGACATGATTTCAAATCGCCAATATACCTCACGTTTATCAGCTATTGCTCGTTCTGTAATCTCATTAAGGCGATTATCACATCTGCTTTTGTATAAAACCTGGTGAAGAAAGCAGGTGAGAACACGTCTTCCATATACAGTGTATAACACAGTAAATTTATGGGCAGGCATTGATCCATATATTGAGAAGAATGGATACTCACGAGATCTTGCATTTTATTCCTGTAGAAGGCCATCTTTTCTCTAGAATCCAAAATTTCCTTCTTATCTTCAACCTTTTAACACCAATGGAAACCAACGACAATGAGCATTCTAAAGAACAACTATTTGAACTTGGAAGATGTGTTGAGCGGGAAATTTGACAAGTATTTAGCTTGGTTTTGTTTGCTTACTAAGGAAGATGGCATACAAGTGACAAGAGGTTCTTCTAGGGTTTTGTATGAGTGAAGATGTGGAATACCTTTTGGTTGGAATGAGGTCGGAGAGCTACTTACTTAAGGTTCAGAGTCAATTATAACAACTAATGGATTAGTTATTATGGAAAGGGAATTTGGAATTTAGATTGGGAGTTGTGTGTTTCGTATTAGTATTCTGCACAGAAGAGTTAGACATCTTGGCTTTTGAGGAAATTTTGATTCGCGATGTGTTAGTTCTTGGATTCATCTTATCTGTACGATTATTTTACTTATTATGTTATGGCTTCTGATACATTTCGATACTCTGAAATGTGATTAGTTGATCGTCGATACGAGTATATTACCCATCTCTTTATAAGACTCGTGATACTTTTGATGATTCGATTTGTGCTTCTCTGACTTTGGCAAGTTCCTTTCTTCGTTCAGAATTCGGTAGGAGTTGATGAAGATTTATCGATTAGCACTGTCTCCATTTTTGCTTCGTAAGAATATGTGTGTGATTCGCCTCAAACGGTTAGATAATTATTGATCAGTCACATGTGAATGGCCAACTATAATAGTCAAACAGCTGAGGCAAATGCTTCCGTGAAATACAGTGTTTTCCCGGGTCGTAATGTCCCAACGAGGTTGTGATGGTATTAAAAACAAATCTGTGATCAGTGAATGTGAACAGGAAAGGTATAAAGTGTGTGTGAGTGATTTAAACTAGGGTTTTATAACTTAAAATAACTTAGGAAAACTAAATTAACGATTACATGAAACCTAGATATCTAAAACGTTTAAACGTACACCAATTTAAAATCAGACGCGACTGCGAACTGAGAAAAAGGTGAGTTTTAAGAAAAATAAACTACAAGGGTTAAAAATGAAAATTCTATAAACTTAAACTTAAAATAAAATTAAATTAAAAAGAAAACTATTTTTTAGATTAT
This sequence comes from Artemisia argyi, assembly GCA_030686995.1. Lineage (NCBI taxonomy): Eukaryota > Viridiplantae > Streptophyta > Magnoliopsida > Asterales > Asteraceae > Artemisia > Artemisia argyi. The sequence goes on from JARVZY010010810.1 coordinate 12,181, forward strand.
TATATTATTTATTATTAATTATTTAATTAATAACTATTTAACTATTTAATTAAAACTAACTTAATTAAAACTAAAAATAATAAACACTACAAATTAAACTAAAAACTTATAAAAATATTTTCTAAACCTAAAATAGAACTTGAAGAAAGTATAAAAAATAAAAATAAATATTTTTGTCTTTTTATAGATTTTTTATTAATTAAAAACTATTTATATTAATTATACTAATTAAACTATTTTGAATTACCAATAATACTAAACTAACTTAGAAAATTATGAAACATTTTATATATCTAATTAACCATCATGGGAATCCTAAAAAATTATAAAAACTTTATTTTATATATTTTAAACTAGTTAACTAATTATTATTCTATTTATTAATTAATATCTAATTAAACTATTTAAATTATGAAAACTAGTAAATGAACAGTATAAATTCTAGAAAAATTACTAAAATTATATTATGACTTATGGAAGCTAGGAAAAATATAAAATAAAGGTGTTACTATATAAAAACTAATTATGCTATTTATAACTTATTTATTGATTAATTACTAATAAAACTATTTTTAATTCTAATTAATACTAAAAGACAAAATTAAAATCTGAGAAAATTATTATAATTACTTTAACCTAACATGAAATTAATAAAAATATAAAAACACAACTTACTTAATAAAATATAAAAATGAAAATTAAAATTAAATTATATTAAATAGAAACTATCACTTATTTTTATGTTTGTTTTTATTGAATTTTCTTTTACAAAACTAAATTATACTTAAATATAACTAACTTTTGTGAAAACAATATTTCTATAACTTAAAAATAAGCTAGATATAAGCTATTAATCAAAACAGTTGACCAAGTTTGACCAATCAAGCAAATAAGCTCTACTGAGCTTGTGTGGGACCCACTATGACTAATTCAGATCTAAATAAGTTTAGGAAACTTGTTTAAGCCATAAAATGCTAGTGAGGTACACTGGATAAGCAAATAAGCTCAAATAAGCACTTGGCTTTTAGGAATCTGAGACAGATTAGGGACAAGGTTCATGGCTTATTCTAGGTGAGGTCCACTGAGGAACAGGTCAAACAAATGGTCAATGGGTAATCCCTGGTAGGAGGAGGGTTGGGAGAACCTGATTTTGTGGTGTGAGACCCACTGTGGTGGTCACAAAACACCACCAAAGGTGGTGTTATGACTGAGGTCTGATGGAGCAGGGCAATATCATGCCCTGCAGTTGTGTTTGGGTTTGTGTGGGACCCACACTAGAAATCACAAAAATAAACCCTTAACTGATTTCTAAAGACTAGCTGACATACTTTAACATGTAAAAATCCTGAAGTCTCAATCTCAACACATAAATCAAAACAATTCTTTGAAATCTTGTAAAAATCTGAGATGAGAGCAATTGACTTTTTAGCAAAACTTTAGAACCTTGACTTTTTTGGATTTCTGAATGATCCTACATACTAAATATGATATACTAAGCTGCAATGAATCTATTTTAAGTTAGATTAATAACTTCTAAGCTTATAATGAAGATTAAGTAATCTAAATTCCAACAGTGGATGCACAATTTGGCTTTACATAAGATTTTGACTAATTAACCTAAGTGACCTGAGTTTTAAAACTACAATATCCTAATATGACCTAAAGTAATGTGACTACACTATCCTAGACTACTAATACTACCAAGTTCACTCAGTATCAAGCTGAGCCAAACACCCCTTATACAAGGGTCTGTGGAGTTTTTTCAAGTGGAAACCACCATTTTAAGCTATAAGTCTTGATTTTACTAATTAACTATCTTTATTAAACTCTAATAAGCTACTTTTAACAGGTAAATAAGCAATAGAATAAGCTATGCCTTATTTGGCTATTTTTGGCTTTTTAAGTGATTTTAAAGAGAAATAAAGAAAAAGCTATATAACTACTGATACAACTGATGACATATACTTAGAAACTATTAATAAGCAGAAAAACAATACAATAAGCTAAAGATAAGCACTGATACAGTGATATGGAATTTAATGCAAAAATAGGAAATTAATCTTACAACTGTGTAGGCATGGAACAACTGAAACTGAAAAGAACTAGGCTTGGTTTGTCACTTCCAAACTTAAACACCTCTCAGCTTATCATTTCCAGAATAGCTGATCACACCTGAACAGCTTATTTGAGCTTATGTTGACTTTTGTTGACTTTTCTCATTTTTTTAAAATTAAACTACTAGAATCTAATACAGGCTCAAGAAAAGCTACAATAAGCTTATCTGAGCTTGTATGTAGGGTAAAAGGGCTTGTGGTACTTCTAATTGGTATAAGTGACTTAATACGAATTAACAAAAACATGAAAGTTTGAAATCTTATCAAACTTGGAATGATTACAACACAACAGTGATAGTTAACCTGAAATAAACTTTAAATTACAATGAGAACTTAAATTTAATTGGAACAAACATTAAATAAATTTTACACTACGAATTTGGTCTAAAACATTGACAAATGATAACTACTGCTTCTTCTTGTATTTGTAGACACTTTTCTTGTTCCTGGCAGCTTTGTGCGACTTTCCCAATTGATCTGAGCCTTTGAGTTGGTCAAATGAAGCCATGCCATTGATTTTACCTTTTTGGCGGGAAAAGTGGGTTTTGACAGTTTAGGTTGAGTAAAGCAGATAAATAGCATTTAATGCCTTGGAAATTGTTGTGGAGGTGGAGGGATAAGGAGGAGAGTTGGGGGGATGAGGTGGAGGTGATACTGTGGGTGTAAGTGGTATGGTTTTGAGTTGCAGTGTGAGGGAGGGAAAGAGGTAGGGGAAGGGGTATTGGTTGGGTTGACCAGTATTTGACCGGGTTTAATATTTAAACGGGGTGGGCTTTTTTTTAAGTTTGGGCTTGGGTAATAAAAGGTGGGCTGGGGTAATGGTGTAGTGGATTGTTTTTGGGTTATAATAAAATTAGGTCCGTTTGGTTTTTTTAGGAATTACACAAGGACCACTTTTGTAATTATTTCAAAGTTGAGGGACTGAATTGGTATTTTCCCAAAGTTCATAATAAGGGCCTATTTTTCCATAAATGAATAGTACAAGGGTATGTTTGATAATTTTCACTTTTAAATACCCGGGGACTATTTTTGCCAATTCACCAAACTTCAGGGACTGATTATGTAATTTCACCAAACTTATCATCCAGGGACCATTCCTGCAAAAGATTATTAGTACAAGGACCAAAATTGATTTTTCTCAAAGTTTTTACATCCCAGGGACCATTTATGTCAAATTCCAAAGTATAGGGACTAAACTTGTAATTTTGTGAAACTTTACACCAAAGGACTAAATATGTAACTTTATGATTAAAAAGGACCTTTGGTGACATTTTCATGTTTTAAGAATAACCAGGGACTAGTTTTGCCAATTTATGAAACTTGAGGGACTGAAACTGCCAATTATGCAAACTTTGTACGTTTTTCATCTGTTTTTGCATATTTTGCATTTGAAATATATAAAACACACCTTTAAGATATTTTAAGTATTTTGATACATATTTGAGTGTTTTTGTATGTTTTGGCAGCTCAGATTGGTATAAAATGATGAGTATTTAGACACTCATCAGTGTCTTTAGTGTATCTCCTTGTAGGATCCAAACTATCATCTGTCATCTGTCATCTAATACGCATGGTTTCGCATTCATTGAATTCGGTTCGTTATGATTTTGGAGCGTCAGGATCGAGTCATGAGAAAACCTAAAGATTTAACATGATGTGTGCATGTTTATTAACGTGGGTATAGAGGCTCGATCATGTGAGACTTTATGAATTTGTTTGGCTCATAACAGTGTTGGGTGTATAGCATATTTGCATGATAACGAAGGGCTGGAACTAGCATGTATAAAACAAAAGTAAAAAGGTGTGCATGCATGTATGTGATAATCTGAAATTTTTAAAAGAAAGCATGCATGGTTATGAAATATTAAACATGTGAGGGTATGTGTTTGGTGTCTCGTTAATTGATTTTATAATGCATGGGATTATAGTAAGCCTACCTATGAATTGTTAAGCATAAATTAGTAAATGATATTTTGGTATCATGGGCATAAAACTATATTTTCTATCGAAGGGTACATGGAAACCAAGTACAAAGTTGTGTCGTGTATGTGAGTAGAAATGCATGAGTCGTGTGGTTTGCTTGTGAGTTGTGTTCTATTATTAAGGCGTGAATGTTAACTTGGGATATTATTTCATCGTGGCATAATAAGGTGTCGAGAACACGTTTAAATAACTATAAAAAAAAACGGCGGTGTCTAAAATTGTCAATTCAATATTTATTTACGATGTAAAACATAAAGTTCATTATTTGACATTTTTAATTATTAAATTTTGATAATTTACATTTATAACCTTAAACTTTACTAAATTGGCATATTCGACCATAAACTATTATATTGGTCATTTTAATCATTAAATATTATTTAATTGTCAATTATAACTTTAAAGTAGAAAGTCACTATATATGGAAGCTTACTAATTAGCGAAAGATACTAATTATGAAAAGTTACTAAATATGGAAACCTGCTATTTTTGAAAAGTTACTAAAAATGGAAAGCCGACTACAATGAGTTTTATGATTTAAAACAAGTTAGTAATAATTAGACAATCATTATTCATGTAGATTCGCTAAAGAAGGAGTGACTTCATATGTTATGATGTGGTTTCGTTGGCGGTTTAAGGTACAGATATTCTACCCTTTTTCAGTAAGGGTTCCGATCTCATGACTTTCGATTCTTTGACTTTGATTCGTTTGCTATGATATGATTCATTTGATATGAGCCTTTGCTATGATCCCTCTGATATGATTCGTTGATCCATTTGATATTATCATTTCATATGATTCTGTTTGCTATCCATTCTGTTATGATTATCTGATTACTATCTCGTTAACATGAGATTCTGTTGATATTATTGAGATGCTATGATTGCTTTGTTTATGGATAGCTCTGTCCTGATATGTATGATTCTTATGCCCGAGTTTTTATTCTACTCATGAAGGTACCATGGGCGTGTCATCGAGGCACCGGTGGCATGACACTATCTGGGGCGGTGTGATTAGTCCCCGGCGTTCCCTTCTGTTATGATATGATATGATATGATATATGTGATCACTTATGGCCATTCTGTTATATATATGCATAGTCTTGTACTTGTATATGTATTCTGTTTCAGGGAGCGTATGGATGCATCCTAGGTATATGTTTGATGTGATATGATATGATTTGACTTAGTGACTGGCTGTACGTGCCTTGTACCCCTTTCACTTCTGGTACTGAGAGGTCTCCCCTTTATGTACACCCTATGAATTGACGGATATGTGATTATGTGATTTGAGATCTATTCGATTGTCTCGGGTAGGTCGGCTCGTGGCTTTCCTTTATTTCTTTTGTCCATTCCAGTGTCTCTGGTGGACAAGCCTTTGTTGATACGTGCTCTATGATTCTGATTATTCTTCCACTTGATATCTTTATGATGCTTCATTCATTTGACTCATGATATTTGTTCAGTTTATCGTTGATCTCTTATGCATTTGACAGATGATATTCATTTCAGCAGGAGTTTATGATTTTTTTTCTATACTTACATACGTTTCGATTATCAGTTTTGTTATATATCTGTTCACTGGGCTTTTTAAGCTCAGCCGCATTTCTTTTCCTGCGGCAGGTTTTAGGTTGGAAGCTGGGTTGAGTGAAGAGTGCATAGGAGCTCTTAGTGGATTACCTTGAGGATTAGAAGCCCATTTGCATCTTGATTTGACTTGGATTGGATTTAGCTTGGATTTGTATTACATACTGTATAGAGTTAGTATTTCATTTGTTTCCTTAGAATACCTTTGTAACTTTATGTTTATAAGTCTTCTGCTTGCGTTTGTATGTTCTGATTTGGCACCATAATGTGACATTTTGACCCTTGTCGGGTTGGGGTGTTACACATTTTGTTTTTTTTGTGTGTGTGTGTGTGTAAAGGTGTGAGAAGTACATATATTTAAAAGACCTTTATTTAGGTACTTTTGCTGCATAAATATTGATTGTGTGTTTTAATTTCAAGTCTTGAAACGCAAATGCGAAGGACATATATTTAAAAGATACTTCGTGTCACCAGAAGCCACATAATGATTATAGAATGATATAGAATACCGTGTTTATTTCAATCAGGGCTGAAGTGAAGTCCCATTATATGAAAAATGAGGAATGGGTCAGACAATAGAAACCGTAAGTTCTTTGTTGAATAAAGTTCATATATTAGATTTTATTATGGATCAAGCATGATCTCTGATTGATTGATACAAAACCTACCAATGGGGAGTAGAGATGATAAAAAATATCAGGTTAGTCGTACGAATCACGTATCAATCTTTCGTTAAAAAGGTTAACGCGTAAAACCTACGAATATGATATTTTGAAGAGTACCGGGTAAGTGATTTACCGGGTCGTTTCCCGAAGAGACGTGAATTGAGGATATCGATTAGGGCTTGTGATTAAAGTGCTTGATTGACCGATTTTGTTTTGTGAATTTAAACTACGGAAAATTAACGAATAACGTACGAAAAAGAAAATAAACGGAACTTAAACATAAATCTAAACAAGTAATAACAAATGACACCTAAAAACTACTTTAAATACTACGGAACGATAAACGGGAGCTAGGGAAATCTTAAAACGCAATCTAAATTAAAAACGTAAAAATAATTTTAAAAAAACGTAAGTACGCTAAATAAAAAGTAAATTTTATGCTACGCTAATCCTACGGGGGTAAAAATGATTTTTCAACGCTCCTAATAATAAAAGAAAATTTTGGAAAAAATAAAAAATATTTTTTGCTTTTTAAATAATTTTTTAAGAATTAAAAACTATATAAAAGAAATAAATTTAAAAATATCTAAACTATTTGGAAAAATATGAAAATTTTTGAGAAATTGTATTATACTATGAATGAGCTGGGATAAGCTGAAAGTTAGGGATAAGCTGTTCTAAATAAGCAATAATAAGCAAGACTAAAAGCTGAAAATTTAATAAGCAAAACAGAATGCCATATATTATTAAACTAGGTATTTTCCAACAAGAAAAGGTTGATAGAGCAGATGGTTGGGGAGTTGTATATGGTCCGGTGCAGCCTACCTGGAGGTCACAGGTTCGAATCTGTGAACCTCCCTTTTTTTGAAACATTTTTTTTTTCAATTTTTCTTATTGAAACTTATAAAACACATAAAGCTCAACATCTTTTCAAACTTCAACTTTTTACCAAACTAAAGATTTAAGCAGTTTAAAAGGGGAAAAAGAAGCAGTTTAGGACAGAAGTAACAAAGGGCTATTTTAAGTTCTAAAAATTAATCTAAAACATGCAATAAGCTACACTAGGGGGAGGAAATCAAAAGGCGTACTAAGGAGGAACCTAGTATAAGCTAAAGGATCATGAATAAGCAGATTGGAAGCCTAATAAGCACCTAAAAAGCCTATCTTAACCTATGGCTACAAGGACTAAAACAGGCCTAGTGGGGCTACTTCGGGCTACTAAATAAGCAGTAAAAAAAAAATTCTAAAAATAAAATAAAAATATAGGCATGTAAACTAACCAGTAGACTATTAGTAAACCATTTTTCAGGCCAAAAGAGTTAAAAATGAAGAAATTAAAAATGAAGCTAAAGGGGCTGTTGGACTAGTTCAAGCTGATGCAGCAGTTTACTAAATGGGGCAAAGTGGGGACTTCTGACCCACACAGGTCAACTACCAAACTATCCTACACTAGTATTAACCTATAGATAACTAAAGTAAACTAAAAACATCTACTCAAAAGGCCTAGAACAGATTCTAAAGTAGCTACTAATAAAAACAGTTTTGATAAAAAAAAAAAAAAAATTAGAAGACACACTTAGTGACCTAGAAACTATTTAAAACTGTGGAAATTTGATTTAAAACGCCTAAAAGGGTAAAGGTGAAGCTTGTGCCAAACACCCCTTTACAGGGGTGTTGTGTGGATTTTTCGAATAGAGATGCAGGTTTTGGATTAGATATTGACAGTTAATGCTAACATAAAGTTGCTAAGGTCTAAGTAAGCAATAATCAAAAGTAAATAAGCAATGTAATAAGTTAAAAGGCAATAAGCAAAATTTTGACTAAAAACAGAATTTTTATTGAAAGAACTTGAATTACAACTCAGAAACTGAAAATGACAACTTAATCAAAATACTGAATTAAAAATGAAATAACAAGTAAAAAGGTCCCAATTTTTAAAAGCATAAAATTGGACAAATATAAAGTATGGATAGAAACTTGTTGTCCTTCCTCTTGTTGTGTTTGTTATGTGAGTAGGATGCTGAGATGGTCAATATTGTGCTTTCTTTGAGCTATCCATAGCCATCAGATAACATCTTGGTGATTGAAATTTCCATTAGGGGATTGCCAGCGTGGCATAGGAGGGGGGAGGTAAAAACAGTAGCATGTGATCCTTTCTTGTCTTGATTTGGAAAGAAGATAGTGACAGGGAGAGGGGTGTTGGGTTTTGAAACAGATGTGGGGTTTTGACCAGGAAGGTCAAAGTGGGTACAAAATAGTTTTATTTTAGTTGTGTTTCTGGGTGAGTTATCAGGTGTGGGAGTGGGCCGAGAATGGTGGAGTGGATTGGGTAGTGTAATGGCCTGGTGGTGTAGGGGTGAGTTGGCCTAGGAGTAGGATTTAGTTTAAGGTTTAGTATTAGTAATAATTATTTAGTTTTAGTGTTTAAGTTAAAACTAGTTTTAGGTAAATTAAATAAAACTGATTTTGGGTAAAGAAAATATTTTCGTAGTTTTTTTTTTTTTTTTTTTTTTTTTTTTTTTTTTTTTTTAATAATAATAATAATAAAAGTAAACTTAATAAAAGCTTTTAACATAAAAGGTTTTGACAAAATGTTTTTGGTTTTTATTTTTGAAAAATGTTTAAAGGTTTTGAAAAAATGATTTTGCAATTATGTTCTTGGGGTTAAAAGGGTAAAAAGGGAATTTTGTGTAGTTTGGTGTCGGGTGAGGGGTAATTCGATAAGTAGGGTTTTGTTTCGGATTTCCATACCTCCCCCCATGTCACATTCCCGGGATTGCCTTCGACTCTTTAGTTCTTCAATAGATGCGTCTCATTGTGTTCTAATAGATCTGGTAATGCTCCATATTGCTCCTTTTTGCTCCGGTTTCCCATCCATGCTCCATTTTGCTCACATTTGCCTTGTTTTCAACCCATTTGTATCTGAAATAAACAAAAACACTCTCTAAGGATATTTATAACATTATATGGTCGTTTTTGGGTGCTTTTGGTCATTTTGGTGGGTTTTTCGGGCTTAAAATGATGAGTGAAAGGCCACTCATCAATCTCCTTGGACCTATTCAGGTTGTCCCTGTTACTTGACATGTATGAGGTATGATTGTGCGAGCAATACATTTGGATATAGCTAATACGAACATGATGATGATGATGTACCGTAAGTTACTCCTACCAGTTTTTGGATTTATCATAGCAATTAGCATGTATAGTATATTGTTGTTAGTCCTATTTATCTCTTAAACCTACATATTTCCCTAAAACTACTATTTTCGTGATGTATAGGTTGTATTATCTAACACAGTTGTAGTGACCAAAAAACAAGAAAATAACCAATATCCATTTTCAAACACATTAATGAATTACCATCAAAAGTAACCCTTATTTTGTTTAACAAATTAAGAACCTTAACCCTGAACAAGGTAACCCGTTCTATGTAAGCCTAATACGGTCAGTTGGGTTATTCAGATCTGGTATAGAAACAATACCCCTAATCATGAACGTAAATTTGTTAAGGTGAATGTTAATATTTACTGTGTTGTTGCACCTCAAAACCAAGATCAGAATTGGATACACAAGATATGCTCAATACATATAGATGAATACATATGCAAATGAACACTTAATCTCAAACGCCCTCTAAAGTCAGTATAAGGAATTAGTTGTACCAGTACCTATCGCGTTTGGGATACTTTTTTTTAGAGCTAAGGGTTTACTTTGTGGTTTGTACATATGTGCACCAAGAAAATTTGCTTGAAAACATCTTAACAAAGAAACTTTCTATGATTTTTGTTAATGAGCGCCAAAACCTTTAAAGTTTTACATAGTACATGAAAGTAACATGTCTTTTTGGGTGAGGTGATGTTCATTCACATGCAAATAGTTTCACTATTAGGTGTCTCCGCCTTAGACTGTGAAGCACAAATAATAATCCTCAAAAGCATCTTAAATTCTCATGTAGTAACATGCATTTTTAAAAGTTTAACGATTTACAAAAGTATATCGAGTATGATTTCTGATGGTAACAATGATGAATCTGCAGGTGTACTCTATATATGAGAGGAAAGAGGTGGAAAAAGCCTCCCCATCTGCCACGCTTAAATATTGTTTCTATCAACCAACGGAGTTTGACCATCATGAGATGAAACTTACACCGGTATCATCGCGATCTAATGATATTAATTAAACTATTTTTTCGCATCGTTGAATTAAGCTTACTGTGTACTTATGATGTATCATTTCTTTGTAGTTGATTGAATTATAAAAGATTATGTTCTTCTAAAATATGCTTATCACTAAGGCTGTGATTTGGGTCAAAAATTTTGAATCCTCTTCCTCAAAGTCAAATGGGACTACCTTAACAAAATTGAGGTCAAAGAGGAGTAAATTAGTAGTAAAAGGAAGCAAAGTTGGGCCGACAATGAAAATGCAGGTAAGTTTATTAATATTATTACTTTATCGTTATTCGAGTTGGTGAACAAGCATTGTACTGTGTTACCATGTATTGAATAGTGTTACCATTGTGTTACAACTGAGGTGCGAAGTGCGAAAGCTGGTGTTTATATATTATTATGTTGCCTGAAAGTATTGTGGTTGCAAAACAATATAGGTAAAAAAAAAGTTGTAGAAGTTGAGTTTTATGCACATTCGTACGATATATATTACTATCAAGTGTATATTTTGTTAATCAAAAGCAACATCACTTGAAGGCATTTGATGATGTTTGTTTAAATGTTTTAATATAGTTTCAATGCTAAAAGGTATATCTTTGAGGTGAGATGTTGGGGGTAACAAAAAATGGAACATCAATAAGTAGTGTAGTGTAGTGAAGGCATCAATTGGAAATTACCAACTGTGAATAAGCTAGACCATAATTTTCTAATACATTACGCTTTAAAGGGGCGGAGTATCACCTATTTTGGGGGTCAGTTGGGTTTGTTTATTATTTTTTAACTGTGTGTTTAGTTAGCATAAATTCATAGAGGACTAAAGGGAAGTTGCACCACCGGATCATTGGCTATATAGGAACAAGTGTTGCTGGAGTTAGAGTCTACTTCTCAGCATGGAATAGAAATGTCATTCGAGTTTGTTGTTGCGACGAAGACGGTGTCATTACTAATAGCACAACTAATTTTGTTTATGAAGAATTCTTCGTGGGATTTTAGAGTTTCGTTTTTATTCCACAAGTTTGTGATTTGAAATATTTTAAGAAACTCATATTCATTGTTTGCTTTTTAGCAATGAATTATATTATTGATTATCTAAATAGTGTTAATGTATTTTCACATTATGATTTGCAAGTATATAAAATTGCACTAAAGATTGTATGAAAAATTAAAGTTATAGTTGTGTATGCAAGCAAAAGTTTATGTTCTTCATGAAAATTTATAGTTCCTTGTTGCGACTGAGATGGTCATTATACTGATAAAACAAAAACTTTACATTGACAATTCAACATATATGTCTTAACATAGTGTTAATTTCACAATAAATAAGTAAAAGTAGCAAGTATAAGCAAGTAGTAATCCAGTATTGTGCAGTCTAGATAAATACATTGTCTTGCACAAACATGGTTGCTTAGGTAAATAGATCATTGGTTTAACATAAACCATTGTAATCACCTAACTAAGTTCATTGTTTTAATACAAATGAGTGATACTCATAAACAAAATACTAAACATACCATATGTCTAAACAAAACCTTTGACACAAACATGAACAAACTATCAAACATGAAAGACTGTCATTTCAAACTCTTCACTATCCACGACTTTAGCGATTATGCTAACCAGTTTTAAACGCATCATTTTTGGTTGTTTAAATCCACATAAGTTACCAAACACTCTATAGTTTCCCTATAGTTTCATGAGATACCAAACACTCTGCAGACCTGTATGCTTAATCTCCTTATTTGGAATGACCTGACGAGGTAAGAGATGAACCTGAAATGCAAAATGTTTATGGAAAGCCTTTTGAAAATCGTCATAACCATATGCTTAATCTCCTTATTTGGAATGACCTGACGAGGTAAGAGATGAACCTGAAATGCAAAATGTTTGTGGAAAGCCTTTTGAAAATCGTCATAACCATATGAAATGAAAAACAGTTTGTTTTCTTTTCTATTTTTTTTCATTAAACACGTATTATCTTTATATATTTGTTTGAGAAACGTTACGTATTTATTATGGTATCGTTATATAATCGAATTTACATATTATCATTATATGCTTATATGCTTATATGTTTGTGTAAATCATTACATATTTGTTATGGTCTTTTGAGATAATTGGCTTTACAAATTAGCCTTATAATATTTAAGAAAATGAATTTACAAAGCTAGCCCGCCCATCGGGCGGGTCTTGAAGCTAGTGTATATATATATACATGTATATGTATATGTATATATATTGTTAGTGCAAATATTAAGAGGGGGTTTTAGTTGTTGATGTGTTATTGGGAGGCGATGAGATGTCGCTGAAATAATAAACGAATAATGTGTTATTCGTCTTCCCTGCACCTTGCACCCTAAACTTGAATGATGCACCAATGAAACGTTTAACAAACTATTCAACTAGATGTTTGTTTAGTAACACATCACAAATACGGTTTTATATTTGTTTAATCAACTCAATCGACACCGACAATAATCTATTGATACTTCTTAAACACTATTTGGTGGTACGCCATTTTAAATAGTTATCAAATATGGTTAGAAAATCATTTGATGTTACATATAATATAATATCTGTGATAATAAGTGTGTCCCCTCTTGAGATAGAAATGATACTTAAAAAATAAAATATTCATTTTCAGATATCACAAGAATGGTAGAAGACTTTAAAGTTGAAATACAGCTTGCCGTCGTCTCATATAAGTTGGTCACATGAGTTCCTTCTAGAGCTTGGGGAGGGGTTTTACCCAGGTTCGAGTATCGCAAATGACAAAGAAATTGAGATCTTTCTCTTGCCGTGAATTCTAGGGGTTTCCCTTCACGGGTCTCTCCTAGTGATTCGGTCCCGGGGCCTGCTTTTTTGGATGGTTTAACTCGGGGGTAATTCAATTGTGGTGCCGTTCTAAAAAAAAAAAAAAAAAAAAAAAAAAAAAAAAAATTTGATCACGAATAAAAAAGGTTTCTTACGTTGGGTATAATATAAGGTGAAATGATAAAAGTAAAGGATAGAAAATGTGAATAAAGAGAGGGGTATAATTTAGCAAGAGAGCCAAAGTCACTCACCAATATCATCATCATCATCTCAGTCGTTAAGTTGAATTGAGATTTACCATGGAAGAACAAGTAGCAGTAGTACATCATCAAAACATCATTATCGAAATTAATAAAGTTTCAAAATCAGAAATTGAAGAAGAAACATTAATAAATTTCCTTGATTCAGTGGATCATTATTTGGTATTAATCGATTCATTATCCAACACTCTTCTTCGTCAGGTAATTCATCACTTTATCATTTCTTTTTTAATAAATGGGCTGTTTGTTTCGCCTTATATAGCTGCCTTATGGCTTATTTGGTTTTGTTTTTTGTGCTTATTTTGCATCTTTTTGGCTTATGTAAGCTTATTTTGACATCTTATTATTTCTTCTGTTTCACTTTATCATTTCATTTTATTAAAGTGGTGTTTATTTAGCTGGCTTATGGCTTATTTGGTTTTGGGCTTTTGTTTTATAAGCTCATCTTTTGTGCTTATTTTGCAACTTTTTGGCTTTGTTTAAGCTTATATGTGGCTTATGAGCTTATTTGTTTTCCGGCTTATATTTCTTAAGTCCCAATTTTTTTTGGCTTATTTTGAGACATGTGGGCAGTTTATTATATCAATAAACTTATATAAAGCCCACATGTCTCAAATTAAGCCGGATAATTAGGGGGCTTATGAAATATAAGCCGAAATCAAATAAGCTCATAAACCCACATATAAGCTTAAACAAACACACATTTATATAAGCTTATTCTAACATAATAAATATATATAAGCCGGAAAGTTTCAAAATAAGCCACAAAAAGTGAGCTTATGAAACATAAGCCAAAAACCAGATAACCTATAAGCCGAAACAAACACCCCATTAAGCTTATTTTCCCGGCTTATTCTACTTTTGAGAAACTCATAAGCCAAAAAGTTTGAGCTTATAAACAACAACACCCAATCCCACTGTAGCGGAGTATTGGGGAGTTAGAATGTAGACAGATTATACCCCTAGTAAACCCGAAAGTTTGGAGACTGCTTCAAAAATGTAACAAGGCGGCGAAATAAGCTGAAACAAACACTCCCTTATTTATGCTTGCCCCGAAACAAACTTATTTATTTTCCAATTTTACCACTAGTTGTGATGTGCTTAGGATTGTTTTTGGCTTTTAATAATCCTATGTAATTCAGGGATGGTTGGAATTAGCAGGTGCTCGCTATTCGATGGGCGCTTCACGTGTAAACACCGCATTGCTTAATCTTCAACCGCATTCTGCTGCTACCACTGTAGAGATTACTCACGACAAAGATGGTACCATCTTCCCTTTAACCTTAACCACACATATCTTCCATTTAATGTTTTCCACAACCATTCTTGCTCGATTAGTTTGTTCACATAAGGCACACCCTAAGTATTATTTCAGAATGTAGGATGTATTCACGAATCACGAGAGATAACTATCGAGCCTTTTTGTGAAAATGTCATCTAGTTGTGTAATGTCCTGTATATTCACCTTCCATGGCAAAGGTTAAGAGGGTGTTTGTTTAAGCTTATACGTGGCTTATGAGCTTGTTTGTTCTTTCACATTATATTTCACAAGCCTCAATTTTCCGGCTTATTTACTTATATAAGCCCATAAGTCTCAAAGTCAGCCGGAAAATTGGGGCTTATGAAATATAAGCCGAAATCAAATAAGCTCATAAGCACACGTATAAGCTTAAACAAACACCCACTAAAAAAGTTGACAGTAGAATAAGCCAAAATGAAAGATGAAATTCCTATTCATCAATTTGGTTCGGTATATGTTTCATCTCTAATGGGTATATGTAAAATCAAAATTGTAAAGAGTAAATGGGTCAAGTGTATTTTCATCTTATTCAGAAATTTTGATTTTTATTGAAATAATATCGATTTTCTAATCATATTTGGTACACTGATTTTATAGAAAATGTCTGTTGTGTAATCGACCTGTTTCAACCTGATTCAATATTAATGAAGGATCTGCCCATTGGACTTATTGCCAACCCACCCGACTCTCCCATTGTTTTCTACCTCTGCCTAAAAGATCTGCAAATCATAAACTTAGATTCACACAGCCATAGAAATTGCATCCAACCTAGTTTTGCCCCTTAGTTTTGCAACTTTTTGGCTTATATAAGCTTATTCCGACATAATAAATATGTATAAGCCGGAAAGTTTCGGAATAAGCCACATAAAGTGAGCTTATGAAACATAAGCCAAAAACCAAATAACTATATAAGCCGAAACAAACACCTCATTAAGCTTATTTGCCCGGCTTATTCAACTTTTGAAAATCAAGAAAGTTTGAGCTTATAAATAACAACTGTAGACAGATTATACCTGCCTCATCTTTCATTCCTCAATAAGCATGTTATCTAATAAGCTATCAAAGACAGTCCACAATTACCTAACAAAGGCCTCTTGTGGAAAAATCTTGAAGCTTTGTTAGATAGACACCTTATAGAAGTCCAAGATACAAGGCCATCAATATGTTAGTGAGATTAATTATAAGCTCAAAGATCCGTAGAGAGAGACCTTAGCTTATTCTGGTTAAAAACCAAATCCTTGCAGAGTTTTTAATTCACATCTATGCTCATCCAAAGTCATATGCTTTGTGATTATAGAAAGCTGATGTCAGTAAAAATGATGTTGCAACCATTCTTGACATCAACTCTGTTGAGGGGTGTAGTAACCCCCGAATATTCACATTTTGCAGGATACTACCTTATGGTGACATATACTATATAATTTAGATAGGTCACTAACACAGTCCTACTATCTCAAGTAGATACATAGGCACCATGTTAAGATCATCAAATCATATAGAAATGTCCCAAGTTACTAGCCATCTGCAATAGACATCTTCATCCAAACACCCCTTAATTCATCAGCTCAAAACCAGTTATCCACATTTTAGATCATAGGTGTGTTGGCAGCTGCTATCTCATGAAAGTCTTGCAGTAAACTATCTTCCTCATTAATAACATTCATCACCACTTTCCACTTCTTGCAGATTTCTCAACTTGTGCAATCTTTTTAACCTTTAAGCTTGACAGTTTGAGCCTTAAGTAATTCACAATAGTCTTTATCAGTTCACTTGCATCTCTTTTCTCATTTGAGAATATTCTTCTATTTCTTTCAATCCAAATGTAGTATACACATGCTGCAAATCCAATTCTCTTTAAGATGCTTTTGATTGACTTGTTGATTTTTTGCCTAACCATGAAGTTCACAATATCATCCCATTTTCCTGGCATTGAGTCTTGTTCAGTTCTTTGTTTGAAATCATTCCATATCCTCCTTGCATAATTGCATTCAAAGAAAAGATGGTTTAGAGAATCAGGACAATCATCACACAAGGAGCATGTCATATGTCTGTCACGGTACCATTTAAGCAATCTGTCTTGAGTGGCCAGTCTCCCATTAATAGCAATCCATAGAATGAAAGAGTGTTTGGGTGTAAAATTATAGAACCAGTTGAGATCACACCATTCTACTTTGTTGCCATTTGGCCTCCAATCTTTCCAAGTCTTATTAGTTGAGAATTTAACACATCTTCCATCATTAGAACACTACAAGTATCTATCATTTGAATCATTAAGCAGGGTTGGAACAGTAATTGATTGCACAATAGGAAAACTGTTACTCCATTCAGTAGACCAACTCCATTGTCCTTCATTAATCATATCTTTGATCTTCATATTACAATCAAATCCACCTTGTTCAACATCATTCATTGATATATACTTGCTTAAAGGATCAGGTCCCCACCATCTATCATGCCATAGAAAGATACTAGCCCCATTGCCAATTTTACATACCATATGGTTTCTCATTTTGTCTCTGAGCTTTAGAATCTGTTTCCACCCATAGCTTGAGCACTTATCATGATCCACAGTCCACACTTGAACCCTTTAACCTAATCACATTGATCCATTTGACCCAAAGTGATTCCTTTTGACTAGCCACATTCCACAATTGTTTAGACATGAAATCTTTAATTCCAAGACCACCTTCATCTTTAGGTTTACACACATATTTCCAAGCAATTTTAGCCTTACCTCTAGTGAGATCACCTTGGCACCACAAAAAACCTTTAAGAACTTTGTTGATGTCATTAATCACTGACTTTGGAAGCACAAATACTGATGCCCACTACACTTGCATAGAGGATAAATAGATGCTATTAACTGTATAAGATACCTTAGCCTTGACTTTATCAATTAGACTTTTGCAGTTTGTAAAATTGAGTTGCTTGGTGATGAGAGGAACATGTTACGATCCCACATCGCCCAAGTATGGGATTGGGTGGTGGTTTATAAGTCTAGGTGTCCCCTCTTACAAGCTGGCTTTTTGAGTGAGTTCTACACTTGACTTATGAACCGATACGAGCCTCGTATGGGATAGGTTCG
This sequence comes from Artemisia argyi, assembly GCA_030686995.1. NCBI lineage: Eukaryota > Viridiplantae > Streptophyta > Magnoliopsida > Asterales > Asteraceae > Artemisia > Artemisia argyi. The sequence goes on from JARVZY010010810.1 coordinate 30,152, forward strand.
TATCAATTGGTATAAAAGGGTAGGGTATTGTTATGATCCCACATCGCCCAAAGTATGGGATAGGTTCGTATCAATTGGTATCAAGAGCCACCCCTACCGTTCGAGGTTCCAACACTCGGAGTGGTGGCTTATGGAGTGGTGGCCTTTGGAGTGGTGGCTTGGACCCGAAAGAAGGGTGCCAACCGTGACCAACACAGCCGTGACCAACGAGCTTGGAGTGGTGGCCTATGGAGTGGTGGCTTGGACCCAAAGAGGGGTGCCAACCGTGACCAACATAGCCGTGACCAACGAGGACGTTGGTTCTTCAAAGGGTGGGGTATTGTTACGATCCCACATCGCCAAGTATGGGATTGGGTGGTGGTTTATAAGTCTAGGTGTCCCCTCCTCTTACAAGCTAGCTTTTTGAGTAAGTTCTACACTTGGACTTATGAACCGATACGAGCCTAGTATGGGATAGGTTCATATCAGAACACCTAGGTATGACACAGGTAAAGCACCAATCTTGAATGGAAGAATGTCAACTATACTTTGCTTAACATGCTCCTCAACATTGCCAAAAAAACAGTACTCTTCCCAATATTAGTATGTAGACCAGATATAGTGTTGAACTTGTATAAAGCATTCTTCACCACCATCACTGATTTAAGATCCCCATGGCAAAGAACAAGCAGATCATTAGCAAAGCATAAGTGTGATATTTGCAACTCTTTGCACATCCAATGGTATTTAAAGTTGCTATCTTCATCAATTTGTTTCTTCAATACCAAACTAAAAACCTCCGTAACAAGGGTGAAGATGTAATGAGAGATTGGATCTCCCTGTCTTAGTCCTCTAACTCCTTTAAAGTACCCAACCCTTTCATTGTTTACATTAATGGTAAAAGCAGTTGATCTTATACATACCATAATCCATTTTAGATCAGGAAACTTAAAGAAGTCCCAATTGACAGTGTCATAAGCTTTTTGGATGTCAATCTTCAAAGCAACTCTTCTTGCACCACTTCTCCAATTATACCTTTTAAGTAATTCTTGAGTAAGCAGGATGTTATTAGTGATTTGCCTTCCAGGTATGAAAGCGCTCTCACTTGGGTTAACCAATTTGCATAAAGCATTTTTTATCCTATTTGTGAGAATTTTACTGATGATTTTGTATAAGACATTGCAGCATGCAATTGGTCTATAATCAGATACCTTCATTGGTGTTTTAATCTTAGGTACAAGAGTAATGAGGGTAGCATTCACTTCACCAAGCATTTTCCCAGTCCTGCCTCACAAACATCCCTTCCAATAACAGACCAAGCCTTCTTATAGAATCTAGCAGTATAACCATCTGGTCCAGGAGCTTTATTATCATTAATATCATACAATGCTTTCTTAATCTCTTCCTCATTCACTTCTCTAACCATGATCTCAACATCAGAACTTGACACCACTCTAGGATTGAATCTTTCCAGGTTACAATGTTGCACCGAAAGTTTTGAAAATGTTTGATAAATTGATTAGAGACGTGATCACCTTCAAATCTTTCCCCATTCTCATTGTTGACACTTTCAATCCTGCTTTTATGAGCTCTGCTTTTCAAAATGGCATGAAAAAAATTTAGTGTTCCTATCTCCATCACATAACCACTCTATTTTAGCTTTTTGGAATAGCAGTTTTTCTTCATCTTTGACAGCAATGTTGTATTCTTTGAGAATTGTAGCTTCCTCTTGTTTAAGAGCAATATTATGGGGATCTTTGTCAGCCTTCATCTGAATCACTTTGAGTTTTTCCCTCCATTCAATAGCTTTTTCATGAAGATTGCCAAACTTCCAGCTTAGAGCTTTCATATGGAACTTAAGAGCTTTCAGTTTCTTCACACATTTATACATGCAATAAATTCAGGTTTATCAATGATATTAGAAAATCTAAATGCCTTATGCTTTTTCCTCATCACTTGTGGAATGATAAGTAGAGCACGACTGTGATCAGAAGTAAGATGAGGGAGGAAGATAGCATGAGAGTTGTTGAATTTGCTTATAAACTCCATATTTCCAAGAACCCTGTCAATCTTTTTGAGGACTCCACTGCTTGGGTTTAATCTGCTTTGAGGTCTTCAACTTCAATATTATCCAAGCACTCTTGGAAATCAAGCAAATCACTCGTTTTACATGAACCTCCTTCAGAATGATCTTCAACATTAAGGCTCACATTCCAGTCACCCATAAGGACCAAGAGCTATCATTAATGATGCTTTTGTAGCTAGCCAATGTCTTCCAAAGGTCTTTCCTCTCTCTACCAGTGTTAGCTGCATACACAAAGCAACAATAAAACTTGTTTTTACTGTCTTTAATGTCAATCACACATAAGATTGTTTGTTTACTAGAGTGCAGCTGCATGATGTTAACATGGTCCTCATTCCAACCCACAATAATTCTGCATCCTCTATCACTTTCTCTAAGGTTAGAGCACCAATTCCAATTCCCAAACACAATATCACATACTTTACCAATCTGTTTTTCTTTCACATGAGTTTCAAGCACATCACAAATATGCAAGCCTTCACTGCTAATGCATTTCTTCACATCCTTTTGCATTTCTTTGTTGCACATACCTCTAACATTCCAAGCAGCCACCTTCAATTCAATATTCATTGTTGACATGAATTACAATGCTGATATGCTCCTTTATTCAGGATTTCCACTGCACTTCCATTCACCTCATTGGCAGTCATTTGGCCATTCCACTATCTTCATCATATACATCTTCATCAAAGCGTTCCTTCTCCCACATTGCCATCCATTGAACTTTGTAGTATTCATGCATTTCCTCAGTCCAAAACTTAGCATCCACTTTTGAAGGTTGTCTTCGGTTTTTCACGTATTTGTCCACACTTTCTTTCCAGTTTTGCCCATAAATCTCACTTTCCTCAATTTCTTCCAAAACAACATACTTGTTTGCACTTCTTTTTAATTCCTCAATAGTATTCTTATTAACTTTCCATGGGCTCTTTGGACTAGCAGGATTCTTGTTACCAATATCAACACTTTTATCAGTTGTGCTCTCACTAGGTTGTGTTTGTTTGTTCACATTAGTAACAGGTTTCTTTTGAATAGGCCTGAATTCTAGTCTTGTCTTAGATCCTCTTATACCTCTATTTCTTCTAACATCACCATTACCTTCATCCTTGGTGTCTTTTTTGCTACCCTGCTTCACCACAGTTTTCCCAACATTAACTCTATCATCACTAGGCTTACTCCCTCTTGGCTCATAAGTAACATTGTTCTTACCACTCTCAGCATTCACCACCAATCCACAATTGCTATCATTATGCCCAAATACCTTACAGTTGCTACACTTAGGAGGTTTCCAACTATATTCAACCTTTACAAACTTAGATTCCTTAATCACTCCATTATCATTTTTGTAGCATATTTCAATATTCTCTTCGAACTCTTTATCAGCTTTTATCTCAACCAGAACCCTAGCAAACCCTGCATTACCAGTACCTTCACTACACATTTTAGCTGTAACTTTGTCCATGATAAGTGGGTTCCCTAGGCTGCTAGCAATAGCACTAATACCTTTAACAGTCCAAGCCTCCATTGGTACATTGTGCAGTTTGATCCAGCATGGTAAAACCTCAGGCTCTCTTCTGTCAACAATAATACTTGGATCCCATTTTTGTACCATAAGAGGCTTATTATTCACCAACCATGGCCCACTTTCAAGTACCTGATTCATATCCTTAGTTTCTCTAAACTTAAACAAGTACAAACCATGTTGAACCACAATATCCTTTAACCCATATTTCCCCCACATTCTGCCTAGATTGTACTTAAGCTCATAATATGACATTTTGCAACCAACAAAGTCGCCACACAAAGTGAACATCCATTTCATGCTTCCTTCCCTAACAAGTTCCTCATCCAACACAACAACTTCTCTCCCCTCCTCTATCTCAATAGGAATCAAACTTAGTTTGTTTATGATCTCATTCAGTTCATTTTTAGTTGCATCAGCAAAAGTCTTTCTCACATTGTTGTTATTGTTATTGTTATTGTTATTGTTATTCTTATTATTCTTATTCAGCTCCCTTCTGTTTTCACACTTATTTTCATATGTATCAGTATTGCAAACATCATTGTTCCTAAATTCATGTGATTCAGTGTTATAGTTCAATGAAACAGTGTTGCTTACAGTGCTTTCAGTAAGCTTTTCCATGTTACTAGCAATCCCATTGTTTTGATCATTTACAGTACTTCATTCTCTTTGTTTATCAGCAGTATCTTTACCATTAACCCCTTTCATCCTAACAGATTCATTAAGCGTAGGGAATTCAACTGCATCCAAACATCCCTTATTCCCATCAGTTCCACTAACATTCCTATCCAAACATCCCACATCCTCCATTGTATCACCCACAGCAACATTCTCAGTACATACACTAGCATCAATAGTCTCTTTATTGCTAGTATGCTGTATTTCCCCTGTTTCACTTCCTTTAGCTTTTGAATTATTCTGTTTGACTTTCGTCACATCATAATCAGTATCCAAGAGCTTATTAGGTATTTTGGTTTTCCGTTTGGAAGTTCTACCTCTAGGTGACATGATGAATCACAATTGATCACTAAAGCTGCTCAGAATTGCTTAAAAACAGAACGAATTGCACACTCCAAACAATTAGATGATTCAATTATGAAATTAGGTTTTGGCTCCAAAATCGGAAAATTTAAAACATGGTGAATTTTGGGGAAAACAATACCAATCGATGCGGAATTGAATTCTGAGTTGATTGTTCGGTTTAGATTTTGAAAATACGTACAAAATGGAGATCAAATCAAGGTTTTAGAGGTATTTTAATGGTGGAATTTTGGTTGGAAGTTAGTTAGATATTTTGATGCAATGTTTCTTCTTGTTTATAGACTACTGAGTTCACAACCTATATAAGCCAAAAAGAATTAAGTAAAAAAAGTCCAAGGAGTTTACACTGGAAAATCGCGAACCAATGAACTGACGACAATGAGATATAAGGACATAAGGCTCAAAACATATATGTCTACCTGCCTCAAAATTTTAACAAGCCAGCCAATTAAGCTTAAACAAACACCCCATTCAGCTCCTACCACAGTAGAGATTGTGTTTTGTCTCTATATTTCGACAAAAAAAAGTGGATTGTGTTTTGGGTTTAATAATCCTATGTAATTCAGGGATGGTTGGAATTAGCTGGTGCTCGATATTTGATGGGTGGTTCACGTGTAAACACCGCATTGCTTTACCTTCAACCTCATTGTGCTGCTACCACAGTAGACATTACTCATGACCAAGATGGTACCATCTTCCCTTTAACCTTAACCACACGTATCTTGAATCATTTGCTCGATTAGTTTAGTATTACAACTTCAGAACGTATGATATGATATGTGTATTCACTATCGAGCCTTTTTGATAAAATGTCATGTATAAGTTCACCTTCCATGGTAAAGGCTGAAAAAGTTGACACTAGTAATAAGCCAAAATGAAAATGCCGGTTCGGTATATGTGTAAAATCAAAATTGTAAAAAGTAAATGGGTCTATTGTATTTTGATCTTATTCAGAAATTTAGATTTGTATTGAAGTTATATCGATTTTCTAATCATATTTGGTACACTGATAATATAGAAAATGTATGTTGTGTAATCTACCTGTTTCAACATGATACATGAATGAATGATCTGCCCGTTTGACTTATTGCCAACCCACCCGACCCCCCATTTTTTTCTATCTCTGCCTAAAAGAGACGAAGTAATAGTTCTAGTTTCTTAAGTTTTAATGTAAACATCAAACTTTGATTCACACAGCCATAGAAATTGGATCCGACCTAGTTTTGCCCGGTAGTTTATGTCCTAAGCTTTGGTTCACAAGCAATTGCCTTCTTTGAAGGTATAGACTAATAAAAAAACTTTCCTTTGTTAGTTTTGATGACAAGTGAATGGAGATTGGATCGTGAGAAACTTATCAGACACCCTTTTTTGTTTGCTGAGATATCTAAAGGAAATAACAGTTTAGCTCAACTATTTTGCTTAATTTAAAGAAAAGTCAAGTACTTTTTGTCACTAAAGGGCCGTTAGATCAGGTTGTAAAGTTTCAGGGGTCAAAATCTAAAAGTCATCATAAGCAAGTTTTAGCTAGTGCACATTGTATAACATGAAAATTTTAAAATCCTTAGTTACATACTTAGAGATGACGTGATATGTAAATATGAAATATACTGCACATTCTGTGTCCCAGACAATTCAACGTGTGACATAATTTTTTAAGAATATGTGATTAGTCAAATGTCTATATTGAAATGGTCATCGTTGTCAACCAAACTAAATTTTATCTGTAATTTGTGATGGTAGGCTAATAACTTTTATCTAATGTTTGTGTCAATACGACAACCTTGTCATAGTCGCCCCCAAATGATAATTGATGCAACTTTCATGAGAAGCGGGTACTAAATGGTCTTTCAATGTCACACTTTTGTGTTATCTCAGAAATGTCATGCTAACAGGTGTAGAAAAGTGTTAATTAGTTTCACCTCTGTTTTAGGTAGCATCATGACAAAGTCGCGAAAGTTCAATTTGTGCAAATGGGCATCTCCTGACAATAAAGACTCCTCTTTGGAGAAGGAAAACATCGAGGAAGATGAGCAGTTAAAAGAAAATATTAGCAGCCAAAGCGATTCTGGTAAACATATGTAATTACCTATATTGCGCACGACAATGGTTTGATAATATTTTATAGGGCAGTGCTTATATTGCTTCATGCAAACTGGTTATCATAGTAAAACAACATATAGTAACACGTGTTCCTTATCAAAATCCATGATTTTCCAAAGCTAACTTCACTAATGAGAAATGTCTTTTGTTTCTCGTAAAGAAGTTCAGTTTGACATCGGAGACTATTTTAACCTCAAATCTTATTGAAAAGCTTGCATCTACAAGCAATAATTATCTGCTTTCATTCCAAATGAGAGATGTTTCAGCCTTTTGAAACCAAATGCGAACACATTTTTTCCATATACATAATTGATGTTGAGTTTGTTACTTATTTGTAATTTTTTATCTGTCGATTTTTGCAAATTTTGATGATATTGCTGATTCATAATTCTTAAAACCATGATATTTTTTGAAGTCTAACTTGTTCATTTATCATATGGAAGGATTAAACTTCAAGAAAAGTTTTAATTATCACAACTTTGTGGAAGTTTTAATGGAAGGATCTGTTATATTTACTGACTACTTATAAAGGTTTCTTTGTTCATAAAGGAAACCAGGAGAGTTCACCGGAAAGCAGCATTGAATCTGTTATTAATGCATCACCAAGTGAAAGCAACGGATCTGAAATCAATGCATCACCACGTAAAATAGAGAATCCTGTGAGTGAATCAATACGGTTCTGAAGTTTGTTTCAACTTTCTTTTCTGACAATAGTAGAAATACATTTTTGCAAGAACAATCATTAGTTTTTTTTTAACCAACAGTGGAAATATGATAATTTGACAAGTAACCACCAAGTTGCTATTTTCATTAAACGAATAGCTGCCAAGTATTTTATGATTGTGACTCCCTTGCTATCTTCTATTTTATATGTATGCAGCTTCAGAAAGAACGAGCAAAGGTACTATCAATGTTTGGGACTTTAGTTTCACCCAAGCTTCGGGCCTCTCAACTTACATTTGAGACAGGTGAATTCAGATAGCTATTTATAGAAATTGTCGAACTCTGAGCATAACGATATCTGTTCTTGTTCATCATTTTTCCTGACTTTTGTTAAAAATAAATCATTGTTTCCTTTGTTGTGCAGCGCTAGAAACACTTGTAGAAATAGCAAATGCTCGTTCATCTATTCTTAAATCTTATGAGGTGTTACATAGGGATATGAAAAGCACCAAGGAATGACGAGTGATAGGGGTTCAACTGTCCAAAATAAAATAATTGAAGCAATGAAAATTGATGCTAAACACTCCACCTTAGACTTCGGATTTTGTTCATCAGATAATGGATCTTGAAATTTTGTGTAATAGTTTATGAACAAAAGATCTTGGATTGTTGTTGTTTGCAGCAATTGTATTAATATCTGAAATACTAATTTATTCGACTTTAGACAGCTTAGAAATTCTCAGGACACCAATTTCCTTGACGTGTTACTCACTTTTATATCATATTGGTTTATTTTGGATATATACCAAAAGAAAAATGGTACATGTGCCTAATAAACAGGCCTAAAACTAAACATACATTTTTTTTGGGTAGAAGGTTTTTACCCTGTTCAAGTATATTAAAAAGCAATAAGGTTAAGGCAATATGGTAACGCACCATATTAACTATAGACAAACAACACACCCTTTGTGCTTCAAATTAACCTCAACTCATGATATTGACATGCCAACCTCACAAAAGAAAGAAACCTAGCCGAAAGCAAAAAACTATATCAAAAGAAAGTACAGCTAGGCTACACTACATAGAATATTATGTTATGCGATCCCTCATTAAATAAATAGGAATTTTTCATCTTGCTAGCACCCATAGGGATGACAAAAGCACCCGAAACCGATAGGGAAAACCGAAACCCGAACCGGTTGGGTCGGGTGCGGGTTGGCGGGTTTGGATGCGGGTTTGGGTATTGATAAAAAAATTTAGTCGGGTACAGGTACGGTGACGGGTTCTGGTAATACCCGCCCGATTACCCTTACCCGTAACCGTACTTGTATCCATTTACCCGAATCTATACATTATATATAATTTCTTCCATTATATTATAATTAACTAGAATATATATATATATATATATATATATATATATATATATATATATATATATATATATATATATATATATAATTTCTTCCATTATATTTTTTTTATATAAGTATCTCTATTACATAACACTATTTATTTTGTATATGAATTATTAAAAAGATTTAAATTGTTTGATACAATATTTATTTTCTTTTAACTTTTAAAAAAATTGAATATATTATGGTGTTTTTTTTTTTTTATTTTGTCGATGGATTTTAGTATGACTTAATCTAAATACCGTCATTTTGTACATATAATATTCAATTGTGGATAACCGATACCCGTGGGGAAACCCGAAAAACCGATGGATAATATTAATCGGGTATCCGGCGGGTAACATGGCGGGTACGGGTTTGGATCTTATAAACGGGTGCGGGTACGGGTACACTAAAACCCGCCCCGAATCCGACCCGTTGCCATCCCCGCACACATATCATTTATCTAATGCAATCTATTCTATCCAGCAGGCCTATGGGTGGGCGAGGTGGGCGACGGCCAGGGCATCAAACAAAGGGCATCATCAGTTTTGATTTGTATATGGCTGTTAGGTGTAAAAATTTCCCAAAAAAGTGTGGTTTATTGTTCAGTTACATGGTTGCTACAATTATTTGCGGTGATGGTGGTGGCTTTGTAGAAAAAACTGAAAGAAAAAGAAGGAAAAAGATACACGGTGAAGAAGATGGGTGATGATGAGGAAGCAGAATCAGAGAAGGAAGATGGTCAAATAATGGCGTAACATAAAACTGAAGGGTTGTGTTATACAAACCCTCCTTATGTTGTCACATCAGGGAGGGTTTGGTCAAACCATACAAGTCACGATGCACACCATACAAACCGGTAATACATGCAATGATTGGAAACCCTCACTATGCGAGGGTCCAAATAACTTGCCCCAAAACTATAACATGGACCCATTTACTTTTAGATTTTTGGAAAAAAAAATTTTAAATGAGAAATGATAGTACCAAAAAAGAATTTTCATAAAAACTCTTATAAAATGATGTGTTATTTTGTGATTGATTTAATTAGAAAGAAGAAAGAGAATGTATAAAAAAATGCACCAATACCTCATTTTGTAAAAGTGTTTGTGAAAGTTTCTTTTGTGGTTCTATCATTTCTTCTTTTAAAGGCACAATTTACGAACCCAATTTAGATATCTTTTGTCAAAATATGTTTACTTTATAAAAAGTTATATAAGTTACATTAAAAAAATCCGTTAAGTTTGACTACTTAAATACCTTATTTGTCCGGTTAAAATTAAATGAACGAACATAAACAAAGCTCCGTTCGTGTTCGTCCGGTTCGTTTACAGCCCTACTTATTGTGATACTGTATTTTATTAGCTAGTTCCATTATTATCTTTTAATTTCACATTTCAATATAATTTTGCCCAACGTTTTGAAAACCGAGTTCGAAATCGACCCGGTTGAGTCATCGGGTACCGGGTCAACCGGTTCAACCGTCGGGTCAACCCGGTTTTCAATTTATTATTTTTTTATTTTTTCGACTGGGTCGACCGGTTCACCCTCTGGGTCAACCGGTTCGACCGCGGGGTCAAACCGGGTTTTTCTTAAAAAAAACTGAAAAAACGAAACCCGGTCGGGTTTCGAAAACCGGGTTGACCCGGGTCACTCAAAAACCTGCGGGTCTAACCGGTTAATCCGGTTTTAGAAACCTGGGTTTTTTTACCTATTTTTTTGCTAGAACCGGTTGAACCGGTTAACCCGGCTGGGTCGACCCGGGTTTCAAAACACTAATTTTGCCATCTTCTAACGTGTGTTTATTTTTCATAACTATAGTGTTATGACTATTATCTGACATGTGTAGTTTCCACTTAAAAAAAGATTTTGTTGGTTAGGTGATAATTTTTTAGCATGAGCTACACAACTTTAACCACCACCCGTCACCATTGTTTTTGCTCTCTTTGAAGTCATCGCTTGTGCACACATTCTACTATTATCCAAACGATAGTTGTCCTACCTGTATTAAATTGATATGCAAGTTGTGTATGTAAACGCATCATTTAGTATAGTAGGGCCGTAGGGGATTTTTTTGATGTCTCGCCCAAGACATCAAATATGTCATGATTGGGCCTGCTATACAGTAGCACATGGTATATGGATTTGCATGAAATTAATGGTAAACGTACATATATGAGAATGTCAAAGTTAGCAATGAAGACACTTTTTCCCCCTATAGATGGCATTTATTAATAATAAATCTAAAGGATATACAAATTACAAAGCGAAGAAATGTAACACCCCCAAAATTTGATACAGCGGAAGACTCAACAAGCTTTCGGGGTGCTACGGGGATTGGTATCCAACACAAGACAATATAGAACGAGATAAAGTAAACGTAATAAAAACACAACCAAAACGGGGTTTTAAGGTTTACATTTATCCCAACATCATTCAGAGTCAGGCCCAAAATAAAATAACAGTAGGTCCAAATTTAGTTATCAGAGTTTAGAAAAATAGATCCATAAACCACGAGCCTTGGCCGAGCCTTCCATTCCAAGCATGCATCACAACACTTAATTACCTGAGAAAACGTGCTAAAAGTCAGCTTTCGCTGGTGAGATCATAGGTTTAAATTCAACTAACAATATAGTGGACATATACGCAAAACGCTTGCTAGCTAGACTAAGGATTCGCTAAAAGCCTGCGGATACCCTCCGCTCCAACATAACACACGGATACCCTCCGTACTAACATAGATATTCGGGTAACCCCCGTAATACCAAAAATACTCGGATAACCTCCGAAGTATTAATAACCTATAGGTGCACACTACAGTATCTAAATAAGCCAACCTTGAATAGTACACACGGAACCGTGTGACTAAAGCTGACAATCCCAAATAAGCCAACCTTGAATAGTACACATAAAATATGTGACTAAAGCTGACAATATATCCTAGTCCATACGCATAGCAAGTTTTAGAAAGAATATAGAAGCGATAATAGTCCACGTAAATAATTTGCACGTTTCTCACCCCAAGTATTGAAAACATAGTTCAAGAGTAAAAAGTGGGGCTATGACTCACCTCAAGTCCAGAAAATAGCAAGAAGAAGTCGGTAGAAATAAGATGTATAGTAACTCACGAAACAGCAACTACGGACTTGGCACGACCTAACAATATTAACTCGTTCAGAAAATCATTTCCTCAAATTTATAATATTCCCAAACCCGGACGAGAATCCGTTTTATTTCCGAAAATCCATTTCGTATTAGTTTGGTGTATTTGCGTTTGGTATCCATACGGGTGGTGGGTCGACTCAAAACAAACCAAAAAGATCACATAAAGAATAATAAAATAAACTATGGATCTAATATTAGCCCAATATATCATTTAAATAAATCGCCGAAGTTTATCGAATCCGTCGATTTGATAATCCTCATATTTATTTACGTAACATACCGTTCCAAGATTACACCCAGCCTAAAGCACATAGCACATAATTACTATATAGTATATATTATAGTTTAATAAATTCCTCATATATATCGTCAAATTGGCCAGATTTCCCGATATATACACCCGCAATTTATCACACTTTACATATACTACACCTATGGGCGTCGTAGGATACGATGCCCATTAATATATTCATTTCATATAACCAAATAACCCGATTCAACCTTACGGTTAAGTGGTTATTTAGTTATAGCAAACGTTTATATTAATCGTCATATATCCGTGACAACACGAACGTCACAAATAATAACTTACCTGGACTCGAGTGACAACGACTCCGCATAACTCGATAAGTTTACCCGTTATATATACAAAATGACGTTTTATTAAACGTTTAATAATTGTCGGGAGTTTCCCGTTTTATAACACAATGTTTATAATAATAATACGTTCAATAATATTACGCCACTTTCGTAGCCTAATATATATCTAATTGTATTATTTATAATACGACTCGTGATTATTATTATTATTAATATACGCGCCTATATAATTATATATACGTTATTCACGTCTATATATTCATATAAACGTTCATATTATCAATAATTGTTATTACGAGTTTTATTATTTACCTTTCAATTTTAATAGTTATCGAGTCATACGAAATGGTCACATGTCCGAGTCATGACTCTCGGCTCATTGTCCAAGTCCAATATAATAAGTAAAAGTCATAAAACAATACATCTCCGTCCAAACAATCCCAATCCACGTGCTACAACATGAGGGTCCGACTACGGCACCCGACTAACCTATCTCCGTCAATCTAACGACCGTCTCACAATCGGTCCCCAATCACACTTTCGTCAACAACTCCTCAAAACCAATAACCATTGTCGAGACCAAATGTGGTCTCGACCCACAAGTATTCGGCCAACATCAAACAACCAAAGCCAAATCCAAAACCAATACAAGTAAATAATTATAAGCAAGTCACATTTGGGATGGTTTACCAAGCCAATCCCGGGTCTATACGACTCGAATGAGTCTCGGCTCTAAACCACGAGTCACACGGACTCGAGCCAAACATACAAATAATCAAATAAACTCCCATGAGCACAACAAATCTAGCCATTCGACCCATATGGTCATCGGCAACAACAATAATATTGCGGCTATGAGCCGCGACCCACAAGGGTCGAACCACAGAAAATACGAGCCCATGGCTCGAGTCACGACCAAACGAGAACCCCATATGGGTCTCTACTTGGTTATACGAGCAACCATAAGTAACCCCGAGACCTCATGGGTCTCAGTCAGGCTCGGATCGAAAATCAAGCCCTCGACATCAACCAAACTACCAAAACCAATGAACCAAACTCCTCCAAAAGCTCAAAATCAAAATAAGCCGAGAGCATAGGCTCTCGGTTTCGAGTCGACTACCACAAAATCCACAAACCCGGATACAAAACATGATTTTTAATATCAAAACATAGATTTCCAACCATAATATTTTGATTCCCATCAAAATCATCCGTGTAGCCACGAATTGGTCACCGTATCGAGGTACTCAAGGTACCTACACGAGTTCACTCACTTTCTTGGACCTCCAAATGAATAGATCTTGTAAAAATGACAAAAACTCGAATGGATCTTTAAAGATTTGGTGATGTTAATGGTGGTTTTAGGGTGTGTATAATATACCAAATGAAAGAGGGTGAAATAAAGAGTAATATGATGGTGTTTATTTTGTAGGGTGGTCGGTGTAGCGGCGGTGGTGGCCGGAACAGTGTTCGGCGGCTAGGGTTTATAAAAGGAAGAAAAGAGAGAGGTGAGAGTGAGATAGATGAGGGTGTGTGTTGTGTTGTGTGAACCGAACCAAAGGGACCCTATGTAGTTAACTCTTTTAACTTTTTTTTTTTTTTTTTTTTTTTTTTTTTTTTAAAGTTATTAATAATAATAATAATAATAATAATAATAATAATAATAATAATAATAGTAATAGTAACATTACTATGGTGTTGAGCGGGTAACGTGGGTAAATGTAAAAACATGTGGCCCGAACCCGAACTCATTTCAAACTTCAATATCTCTCGAAAGACATCTCGTAATAATTAAAATATAATCGGACTCGTAAGATGAATCATAAAATTTTCGTTAGGTAATCCTAGTGCCAGAGTCAACGTAGTACCAATTGAGAATTCAAGTATACATCACCGAGCATTAAATCAAAAATGAATTATGAACATAATTCACGAATTCCATAACGTCTTTAATTAAAAATATCCATAGAATAGGTCTTACAAGTTCGTTGTGAAATAAAATTTCAAATAAAAATTATAAACGAACTTTAATCGTAATGCGGGTTTTTAAAATAGCTCCCTAAACTGCCGGTTGTCACATCCTCCCAGTCTCAGAAGGAAACCCGTCCCGGGTTTCACTCGGAAAAATTTCATCTACGAAGTGAAAAGCTTCGGATATCTCTTTCGGAACTCGTCCTCACGTTCCCACGTAAATTCTGGTCCATGTCGGGAATTCCAACGAACCTTGACGAGCGGAATGCGACTTCGCTTGAGTCGTTTAACTTCACGATCTAAAATCTCAATTGGTTCTTCCACGAAATTCAGTTTCTCATCAACACGGATGTCCCTCATTGGAATGACGGGCATTTCATCGGAAAGACATTTCTTCAAGTTACTGACGTGGAACACGTCGTGAACTTTACTCAGTTCATGCGGTAATTCCAACCTATAAGCCACGGGCCCTATTCTTTCTAAGATCAGAAATGGTCCAATGTAGCGTGGGTTGAGTTTACCACGTTTCCCGAAACGTATCACACCTTTCCAAGGCGAGACTTTCAGCATCACTTTGTCTCCAACCTGGAACTCTAAAGGTTTACGTCTCTGATCAGCGTAGCTCTTCTGCCTATCCCTGGCTGCTTGCAACCGATCACGAATCTGAGCCACTTTCTCTGTAGTTTCTAAAATAAGCTCAGGGCCTGTGAGTTGGCTATCTCCAACTTCTGCCCAACCAATAGGCGAACGACACTTTCTGCCATACAAAGCTTCGAATGGTGCAGCCTTAAGACTTGTGTGGTAGCTATTATTATAGGAGAACTCCGCAAGGGGTAAATACTTCTCCCAGCCCTTACCAAAGTCTATGATGCATGCACGAAGCATATCCTCTAACGTCTGAATGGTCCTCTCACTTTGACCATCGGTTTGGGGATGATATGCAGTACTCCTATCAAGCCTCGTCCCCAAAGCCGTTTGAAGTGATCGCCACAAAGCTGACGTAAAACGACTATCACGATCCGAAATAATAGATATCGGGACTCCATGACGCGAAATAATTTCCTTCACATATAATCTCGCAAGCTTATCCACACTATCATCTTCACTAATAGCTAAGAAATGAGCAGACTTTGTCAGACGATCCACAATTACCCAGATAGCGTCACAACCGCTAGCTGTCCTCGGTAATTTGGTAATGAAGTCCATAGTAATCCGCTCCCATTTCCAGACTGGAAGTTCTGGTTGCGGTAGTAATCCTGACGGTCTCTGGTGTTCAGCTTTAACCTTAGCACATGTCAAGCACTTACCAATGTACGATGCTATATTTGCCTTCATATTTGGCCACCAATAGAACTCCTTAAGATCCTGGTACATCTTATCGGATCCAGGATGAATAGAGTACCTTGACTTATGCGACTCATGCATAATCAACTCCCGAATTCCTCCATGCAAAGGTACCCAAATCTGATCTCCAAAACATAACAATCCATCAGAACGCTTAACAAATCCTTTCTCATTATCAGCCATCCCAAATATATTCTCGGCAGATCTATTTTCTGCTTTCAACGCTTCCGTTTGAGCTTCAAGTATTTGAGACGGTAATGGCGATACGATAGTCATTCCTAATGACTTAACTCGTAACGGTGGTACTCTTTCCTTTCGACTAAGAGCATCAGCAACAACGTTTGCTTTACCAGGGTGGTAGCGAATTTCACAATCATAATCGCTTAGCAACTCGATCCAACGTCGCTGTCTCATATTGAGCTCTTTTTGATTCAAGATGTGTTGTAGACTTTTATGGTCAGTAAACACAACACACTTTGTTCCGTACAAGTAATGTCTCCATATTCTTAAAGCGAAAACCACAGCACCTAGCTCCAAATCATGGGTAGTGTAGTTTTTCTCATGCTTTTTGAGCTGTCGTGAAGCATAAGCTATCACCTTCTCTCGTTGCATTAACACGGCTCCCAAACCTTTATGTGAGGCGTCACAATAGACGACGAAATCCTCGTTACCTTCCGGTAATGCTAAGATAGGAGCACTACACAACATTTTCTTAAGCAATTGAAACGCTTCCTCTTCTTTATCTCCCCATTCATACGTAACACTCTTTTGAGTCAATTTGGTCAATGGTTTAGCTATCTTCGAAAATCCCTCAATGAATCTTCGGTAATAACAAGCTAAACCCAAAAATTGACGAACTTCGGTTGGGGTTGTAGGTGCAGCCCAATCTTTTATCGCCTCAATCTTAGCAGGATCCACATGGACTCCTTGTCTATCAATCACATGACCCAAAAATTGTACTGTCGGAATCCAAAATTCGCATTTCGAAAACTTGGCATAAAGTTTCTCCTTCCTGAGCAATTCCAAAATGAGTCTTAGATGCTCCTCATGCTCTTTCTCACTCTTTAAATAAATCAGAATGTCATCGATGAATACAATCACAAACTTGTCTAAGTAAGGCTTACACACACGATTCATGAGATCCATGAATATTGTTGGTGCGTTAGTCAACCCAAACGGCATCACCTGAAACTCGTAATGCCCGTAACGGGTTCTGAAAGCCGTTTTCGGAATATCTTCCTCGCGAACTCGAAGTTAATGATATCCCGATCTCAAATCAATCTTCGAATACACACTCGATCCTTGGAGTTGATCGAACAAGTCGTCGATCCTAGGTAACGGGTATCTATTCTTCACCGTTAACTTATTCAACTCTCTGTAATCAATACACATACGAAACGATCCATCCTTCTTCTTCACAAATAAGACTGGGGCTCCCCAAGGTGAAGAACTTGGTCTTATGAATCCTTTTTCAGCTAACTCCGCCAATTGTTTCGACAATTCTTCTAGCTCGGTAGGTGCAAGACGATAAGGCGCTCGTGCTACAGGTGCAGCACCAGGTATCAACTCAATCTGAAACTCCACTTGTCTAGTCGGCGGGATTCCCGGCAAATCATCGGGAAACACATCAGGAAAATCACGAACTATAGGCACATCTCCAATGCACCTTTCCTTTTTCTTCGTCTCGCCCTTCTCAGCAATTTGGGCTAAGAAAAGGTAACTTCCCTTCTCCATTAGCTTTGGCAACTTAGTACATGAAATCACTGCTAATCGGGATGGGCTCCTAGAATCCTTTCAGTCTCCTAATATATTTAGGACTTCCTTTCCGTATGGTACGCGCACGATCTTCTCGTCGCAAAGTATGTGAGCACGATACTTCGACAACCAATCCATACCAATGATGACATCAAAACTTCCTAACGTGACGGGTAGAAGATCTATGTTGAAAGGGTGGTTCAAGAAATTTAACGTACAACCGCGAATGATGGTATTAATCCTTTCTATACTCCAATTAGCTAACTCAATATCATATCCAATTCCTAAGGCCATCGGGGGTTTCTCTAGTAAGGGTGCAAACGTAGTGGACACAAAACTCCTATCGGCACCAGTATCAAATAGTATGGAAGCATAACGATTATTGAGAAGGAACGTACCAGTAGTGACGTTCGGATCTTCTCCTCTCTCGTTCCCGAGTGCATACACTCTTCCCTGAGCAGCTCCAGCTTCCACACGTTGGTCCCCATTATCTTGTCGTCCACGGTTTCCTCCAGCTCCATGGTTTCCATAATTGTACCCATTACCACCCGAGCCTTGATTTCCACGGTCGCGATTCTCTACACTCATTCCTATAGTGTCCCTTCTTTCCACACCCACAACAAGTAACATCTGCCTTGTTTCTCATCTCAGGAGCAGCTTGGACCATAGCAAGAGGTCGGGCTCTACAATCCCTAGCTGTGTGTCCTTTCTTTGAGCAATTCTGGCATTTCACACTACACCATCCAGTATGATGCTGGTGGCAACGATCACACTTGGGTGCATCACCGTTCGGATTCTTCTTATATCCACTCCCAATAGCATAAGCCTTAGCTTGTCTCTTGCTTCGGTGATCATTACCTTTAGAGTGACGGTCTCTCTTTCTCTTTCCATTCTTCTCCTTATCAGCTTCTTCTAATTCCAACAAATCCATAAGTTGTTGAGCAATTGAGATTGCCTCATGGATGTTTGCAGGCCTAGCAGAAATTACATCATTTCTCGTAGCTACAGGCAACCCATCAGTATACCTCTCGATCTTTTGAGTCTCAGTTTTCACCATATCTGGGCAAAGCAAGGCCAATTCCTGGTAACGACGATTGTAAGTCGCCATATCAGTACCTTTCACCTTGTGGTTCCAAAACTCAATCTCTAGCTTCTTGACCTCATTCCTTGGGCAATAAGTCTGAATCAGCAAAGACTTAAATTGCTCCCAAGTCATGGCATAAGCTACATCACTCCCAACTGCATTTCGGTAGTTGTTCCACCAAGTCAAAGCTTCATCCTTGAAAGTAAAAGAAGCAAACTTTACCTTCACATTCTCCGCACAACCACTGACATTAAACACTGACTCAGTCTTCTCAATCCACCTGACTAAGTAAACCACTCCTTCAGTTCCACCAAACTCAATAGGTCCACAAATCTTAAACTCCTTGTATTGACATCCATTAGCACGAACAGGTGGAAAAGTTCCAGCAGAATTGTTGGAATGATTTGACTCAGCTAGCAGTTCAGCAACTCTTTGCTCCACAAGTTGATTGATCATTGCTTGATCCACAGTAGGTGCATTAAGTGGAACATGATCATTGTCTCCCTGAACATCAACATTTTGATTCCTGTTGTTGCGGTTAGTAGTGTCCAGGTTGTCAGGAGTAGGGGTTTCAACATTTCGAGTAGGTCGACGTCCTCGGCGAACAGGAGTAGTCACCGCAGGACCAGTTCTGGTAGCTCTAACAGGGTTTCGTCGTGTTGCCATTAATCTGTAACATCACACAAGTTCATGAGTCTCCAATAGAACTTATCAATATGCTCAACAAGAGTAATTCAACGAA
Organism: Artemisia argyi; assembly: GCA_030686995.1. NCBI lineage: Eukaryota > Viridiplantae > Streptophyta > Magnoliopsida > Asterales > Asteraceae > Artemisia > Artemisia argyi. The sequence goes on from JARVZY010010810.1 coordinate 49,595, forward strand.
GCCAAGTCATGGAAAGGATAGCAACAATACACCACGTAACATCAGTAAAGCGAATAAGGACTCAATTTCCATAACACCCAAAATCACATAATACCATATACTAATAATCATCCACCATACAATAGCGATCTAACATCGTTCCAACTAACGGATAATACAAAACGTACTAATCGTTCCAAAAGAGACGAATACTGAACAAAATACATCAAAATATGATAACTAGATTTTCTAACCGAACACTCCTCGGTTAAGAAAGCAACAAGTCAACATAAACCAATCAACTAGCCACGCTGCTGGCGGAGTCTACCCAACTCCTGCCTCAATCCATCAAGATCCCTCCATAACGATCCTAGCTCCACGCTATGGGTGTCTCGGTCTCTCTTGAGGTCAGCCACCTCCTTCTCTAGCTCAGCATTCCTGTGCCATAGCTTGCGGTCAGCCTCACGAGCAGTAACAAATCCTCGCTGCAAACTATCAATATGCTCGTGGACCTCCATCAAAACTCTCCTCATCTCAGTAGTCCTGCCCACAACGACAGTCAAGTCAACTCTCAAATCCGCTAAAAACTCTCCAATAACTCTCTCAAGTCGATCAGATACACGTGCAACTCTCTCACTAAGCTCAGTAATCCGAGCCCACAACCTGCCAATCTCACCTAACTCTGCATGCTCAGCAGAAACCTCAGAAGATGCATCTGACACCACGGGACTACCAGGTGGCAACTCAAACAAGAACGGATGATCAGGTGAATCAGGCTCAATCGGATGTATAGGTGAATCAGACTCCTCAACCTGAGCTGGTGGTACTAACTCATCATCATCATCAGGCATCTCATCCTCCTGAGGGTCATCCTCCTCCTCAGGGTCATCATCATCACCCTGCTCAGCCTCCTGAGGGTCATCCTCCCGCTCAGGGTCATCAACCTCATCCTCACCCTCGTACTCATCCTCCTCCTCATCGGAAGAGTACCTCATCACTCGTCGTCTCCTACTAGGTGAACCATGTGGAGATGTAGTAGGTGATCTAGGACGACGACGCAATGATGTGGGTGGCGCCTCAGACAGAAGAGAATGAGCATCAATCTGTAAAGGTGATGGAGTAGGGCGTACCGACATGCGTGCCGTAGCTCGGTGGGCAAAGCGTGGTGCCACACGAGCCAAATCCTGATGAAGAGTAAGCTGCCTCGATGTACCAGGGAGCCCTAGAGAAGATGAGGGTCCCTGCGTAGATGCAGCAGGTAGTGCTGAAGTAGAAGCTGCCTGTGATACAGTAGCTGAAGACATGGCCATCTGGTAAGGGTCATCAGATGCCATAGTGAACTGTGCAGGTAAAACTGGTGCAGTAAGAATATCCTCGACGACATCGGGCATATGGGAGGCCATGGTCTGTGACAACGGCGTAGGGTAGGTGTAAGTGTTTCAAAACAACTAAATCACAACTCATAATACCATTCCAAATATACTCATCAAATAGTTCAATCATATAATCTCAATAAAAGAATTTCAAACACCGCATTACTAAAATGTTTATAAAACATATAGACCATATAATTCCTCGAAAACGCCATCTTATTAGTAGAATCCATAAACCTCAAATCATCTCAAATATCTCATAATACCTCAATTAATAGAAGATGCTTCGGCTTGGCGGGCTGGCGGGCGGTAGTCAAGGATCATTTTCTATAAAAATACGGTTATAGTTTAGGTGTCTATTTACCTAGTTCTCTATAACCTTGGCTCTGATACCAATCTGTAACACCCCCAAAATTTGATACAGCGGAAGACTCAACAAGCTTTCGGGGTGCTACGGGGATTGGTATCCAACACAAGACAATATAGAATGAGATAAAGTAAACGTAATAAAAACACAACCAAAACGGGGTTTTAAGGTTTACATTTATCCCAACATCATTCAGAGTCAGGCCCAAAATAAAATAACAGTAGGTCCAAATTTAGTTATCAGAGTTTAGAAAAATAGATCCATAAACCACGAGCCTTGGCCGAGCCTTCCATTCCAAGCATGCATCACAACACTTAATTACCTGAGAAAACGTGCTAAAAGTCAGCTTTCGCTGGTGAGATCATAGGTTTAAATTCAACTAACAATATAGTGGACATATACGCAAAACGCTTGCTAGCTAGACTAAGGATTCGCTAAAAGCCTGCGGATACCCTCCGCTCCAACATAACACACGGATACCCTCCGTACTAACATAGATATTCGGGTAACCCCCGCAATACCAAAAATACTCGGATAACCTCCGAAGTATTAATAACCTATAGGTGCACACTACAGTATCTAAATAAGCCAACCTTGAATAGTACACACGGAACCGTGTGACTAAAGCTGACAATCCCAAATAAGCCAACCTTGAATAGTACACATAAAATATGTGACTAAAGCTGACAATATATCCTAGTCCATACGCATAGCAAGTTTTAGAAAGAATATAGAAGCGATAATAGTCCACGTAAATAATTTGCACGTTTCTCACCCCAAGTATTGAAAACATAGTTCAAGAGTAAAAAGTGGGGCTATGACTCACCTCAAGTCCAGAAAATAGCAAGAAGAAGTCGGTAGAAATAAGATGTATAGTAACTCACGAAACAGCAACTATGGACTTGGCACGACCTAACAATATTAACTCATTCAGAAAATCATTTCCTCAAATTTATAATATTCCCAAACCCGGACGAGAATCCGTTTTATTTCCGAAAATCCATTTCGTATTAGTTTGGTGTATTTGCGTTTGGTATCCATACGGGTGGTGGGTCGACTCAAAACAAATCAAAAAGATCACATAAAGAATAATAAAATAAACTATGGATCTAATATTAGCCCAATATATCATTTAAATAAATCGCCGAAGTTTATCGAATCCGTCGATTTGATAATCCTCATATTTATTTACGTAACATACCGTTCCAAGATTACACCCAGCCTAAAGCACATAGCACATAATTACTATATAGTATATATTATAGTTTAATAAATTCCTCATATATATCGTCAAATTGGCCAGATTTCCCGATATATACACCCGCAATTTATCACACTTTACATATACTACAGCTATGGGCGTCGTAGGATACGATGCCCATTAATATATTCATTTCATATAACCAAATAACCCGATTCAACCTTACGGTTAAGTGGTTATTTAGTTATAGCAAACGTTTATATTAATCGTCATATATCCGTGACAACACGAACGTCACAAATAATAACTTACCTGGACTCAAGTGACAACGACTCCGCATAACTCGATAAGTTTACCCGTTATATATACAAAATGACGTTTTATTAAACGTTTAATAATTGTCGGGAGTTTCCCATTTTATAACACAATGTTTATAATAACAATACGTTCAATAATATTACGCCACTTTCGTAGCCTAATATATATCTAATTGTATTATTTATAATACGACTCGTGATTATTATTATTATTAATATACGCGCCTATATAATTATATATACGTTATTCACGTCTATATATTCATATAAACGTTCATATTATCAATAATTGTTATTACGAGTTTTATTATTTACCTTTCAATTTTAATAGTTATCGAGTCATACGAAATGGTCACATGTCCGAGTCATGACTCTCGGCTCATTGTCCAAGTCCAATATAATAAGTAAAAGTCATAAAACAATACATCTCCGTCCAAACAATCCCAATCCACGTGCTACAACATGAGGGTCCGACTACGGCACCCGACTAACCTATCTCCGTCAATCTAACGACCGTCTCACAATCGGTCCCCAATCACACTTTCGTCAACAACTCCTCAAAACCAATAACCATTGTCGAGACCAAATGTGGTCTCGACCCACAAGTATTCGGCCAACATCATACAACCAAAGCCAAATCCAAAACCAATACAAGTAAATAATTATAAGCAAGTCACATTTGGGATGGTTTACCAAGCCAATCCCGGGTCTATACGACTCGAATGAGTCTCGGCTCTAAACCACGAGTCACACGGACTCGAGCCAAACATACAAATAATCAAATAAACTCCCATGAGCACAACAAATCTAGCCATTCGACCCATATGGTCATCGGCAACAACAATAATATTGCGGCTATGAGCCGCGACCCACAAGGGTCGAACCACAGAAAATACGAGCCCATGGCTCGAGTCACGACCAAACGAGAACCCCATATGGGTCTCGACTTGGTTATACGAGCAACCATAAGTAACCCCGAGACCTCATGGGTCTCAGTCAGGCTCGGATCGAAAATCAAGCCCTCGACATCAACCAAACTACCAAAACCAATGAACCAAACTCCTCCAAAAGCTCAAAATCAAAATAAGCCGAGAGCATAGGCTCTCGGTTTCGAGTCGACTACCACAAAATCCACAAACCCGGATACCAAACATGATTTTTAATATCAAAACATAGATTTCCAACCATAATATTTCGATTCCCATCAAAATCATCCGTGTAGCCACGAATTGGTCACCGTATCGAGGTACTCAAGGTACCTACACGAGTTCACTCACCTTCTTGGACCTCCAAATGAATAGATCTTGTAAAAATGACAAAAACTCGAACGGATCTTTAAAGATTTGGTGATGTTAATGGTGGTTTTAGGGTGTGTATAATATACCAAATGAAAGAGGGTGAAATAAAGAGTAATATGGTGGTGTTTATTTTGTAGGGTGGTCGGTGTAGCGGCGGTGGTGGCCGGAACAGTGTTCGGCGGCTAGGGTTTATAAAAGGAAGAAAAGAGAGAGGTGAGAGTGAGAGAGATGAGGGTGTGTGTTGTGTTGTGTGAACCGAACCAAAGGGACCCTATGTAGTTAACTCTTTTAATTTTTTTTTTTTTTTAAAGTTATTAATAATAATAATAATAATAATAGTAATAGTAACATTACTATGGTGTTGAGCGGGTAACGTGGGTAAATGTAAAAACATGTGGCCCGAACCCGAACTCATTTCAAACTTCAATATCTCTCGAAAGACATCTCGTAATAATTAAAATATAATCGGACTCGTAAGATGAATCATAAAATTTTCGTTAGGTAATCCTAGTGCCAGAGTCAACGTAGTACCAAGTGAGAATTCAAGTATACATCACCGAGCATTAAATCAAAAATGAATTATGAACATAATTCACGAATTCCATAACGTCTTTAATTAAAAATATCCATAGAATAGGTCTTACAAGTTCGTTGTGAAATAAAATTTCAAATAAAAATTATAAACGAACTTTAATCGTAATGCGGGTTTTTAAAATAGCTCCCTAAACTGCCGGTTGTCACAAGAAAATACAAACTCATATTTAATTCACGCGTTTCTTCTTGTTTTCTTTTTCAAAATTTCATCTTTAATCCTTTGGTCCCCAAAAGAATACAATGTTACCCCTCAACTTCGTTATCAAAAGAAACAAATCTTGTGTAGCCCGTTATTCAGTTATTGCATCATTCAATCTAAACAATTCCTTTATTTTGTTATAAAGGACCATTTTGCTGTTCTATATTTATGGGTGTTTCTTTGTCACTTATTTGACTTACGAGGCTAGATTTAGGTAGGGCCACTGATTCTACATGGGAGGCATGCAACACCTTATTTTAAATCACGGAGTGTAAATTTTTCCAAAAAAAATATCGTTTTATGATATGTGTAATGCCAGTAATATATTTGCACTACCTTCTTTTGCAACTTTAGTTTTGTTCAAAACCTTTTAATAGTGCAAATCTTAGTATTTTTGGTAAAAGAAAATTTGTGCAAGATCTTCCCAAAAACATTTGTGCAATACCAATTGTTGGTCTATCTCTGTGTTTATGTGCTTCTATTTTTATCATTTAGGCCCATACATCTAGGTATCTAACATGGTCAAAGTGTAACATGCTCAACATATTGAACTTACTTTCAGATTTATTGTCTGATGAGGTTTGTCAAGTGAATGGAAGTTTCGTACATTTTAATTGGTAATTTTATAAAATGTACGAGGAAATTGGTTGTTTAATTATGTGTGCAAAGTAAATTGCAAAACTTAAGTCTTAGAGTTTTTGAATGGTTGAGTCGATTTGACAAAGTTACAGCAAGTTTGAAGAAATATGGGAAGTATAAGCTCTAGGTTAAGCAATTTGATCACAAGAGTCCATGTCATACATGTTCAAAAGTATGTTTGGTTTGAGGTTGAATTGCAAGGAGCTCAAGTTAATCATGAAGTTGAGGTTATTCAGTATAGTAACGATAATGATGCATTAATCAAGATGACTGAAGTTAAGGTTAAACATATTGAAGAAAATACAAACACAAGATGCTTAGTAAATGAGCACGTCTGCTTGGTAAAGGAGCAAGAAAGTTTCTTGGTAAAGGAGCCACCATTGGATTGCCAACTCAACATGATGCTAAAGACAATTTTGTTGTTACAAAGAAGAAGAAATGAAGGATGTTGTCATGACTAAGGTGGTTCCTAGGTTGAGGTTCAAACATGGTTCAAAGATGCCTAGTATCAGGATTGGCTAAGGTATTAGTAATAAGGTGGAAATTCTCTATATATATTATAGATGGAGGTGTGGAATGCAGATTTCGAGCGACGAGCCTAACACTAAAAAAAAAAAAAAAAAAAAAAAAAAAAAAAAAAACTCTTACAAAACACACCGTGAACTTCTTAATATTTACGATTTTTTTATATAACAAACTTTATTTGCCAAATATCTAACAGATACCTATATTGATATGCTTTTGATGTACGCATGGTTTATAAAAAATGTTGAAGTTTAATATATAGCTATGTTTGGCAAAAGTAGCAGTGAGCAGTGAGCAGTAGCCACAGCTCATTGCTCACCGCTCACAGCTTTATAAAGAAGCATTGGAAAAATGAGCTTTCCTAAAAAATAGCAAAGCTCACACCTCTCATGCCAAACGAACACTAAAATTCAAAAAGCTCATTGCTCACCGTTAATTGCTCCAAAAAGCTTTGTGCCAAACATAGCCATAATATACGAGAAAATTGATTGTTTTATGTGTAAAAGGTAATTTGGAGGAAGTTTACAAGAGACTAAAGATAGTAGACTTTGTCTTGAAAGATATGTAATTTCTAGAGCTTGGGGATTGAAAGTGCAACTTATGAATATAAAGTTGACTTGAGGTCAACCTACTACTTGCATTATTTAACTTGTAATCGACATGAGAAGAATTATCAAAAAATTTGTAAGTCCTCTCCAATAAAAAAAATTGCATTATTTTTGGATAGCCATTCATATCTTGTGCTTGCTTCTTAACCAAATAAAAAAAAATTTGTAAGTCCTCTCCTCAACTTTGTTTTTATTTATGAATTTGATGATTGTTTTTTGCATTTGTGTTTATTTATAGCTTGAACCTACAACGATGCTCTTCTTTATGTATTGTCAATCAATTGTAGCCCATTACACCATTAAAGCAAACAAATTTGTTTAAATTGCTGTAACTCACCATTTTGCCATTCTCTATTTAATTCAAAACACACGTTAGTTTTCATTTATATAGAAAACTGTAGGACTAGAAGTGTATGTTCTGATATAAAATTGACTTGAAGTCAACCCAGTTGCATTATTTTACATGTGACGTAAGTCATCTATTGTTTAACTTAGTGCTTTTTATAACTCATATTTCTAAATGATTTCGGTTTTAATCTGGATCCTATTTGATTTGATGAGGTTCTTTATTAGATTAATGGTTCGTTATTAAATTTCAGAAGCTTAAATTTATCAGCAGTGGTTGAATACTTAAATATAACTAACAACAAAATTATAAACTTGTAGACTTTTGTCGAGTCAACTTATGTTATTGATCGAGCCATCTATGTTTTGGAGTTGAAAATTCTAATGAAAGCTTCACTAATTGATAATCATCTATTTTTAATTTTCAGACAACCTAGTACATCTTTATCACTTAATTTATTATATTATAAAGTTTTCATTCTTCGTATAAGTTTAGTTCTTATAAAAAGAATCACTAAACGTTTATTAAATCCTTTGATTCAATTTGTTAATATACCTTTTAACATTTTTTATAAAATATCCATTAAGCAATTATCAACCCAGCGGTATTTTTCGCCAATAAGCATTCCGAGGCTATTAATTATTTAAATTTTTACATAGTATACTAGTCGAAACTAAGGAAAGAAAAAGTGATGTATCTTTACCGATATAACATGTAGCTTAATACAAGAAATTTGCATATCGTCTAAAACCAAAAGACTATAAGTGCAATTAAAGTTGACTTGGAGTCAACTCACTTGTCTTTACTCTTTCTAACTTCACATTCATCCATAGGTTATGTTAACATAATATGTCATGTTGACCAATCATAAATAAATAACACAACTAACATTACCACCAAGACATGTCCCACTTAAATGCAAATATAACTAAAAAAAAAAAAAAAAAAAAAAAAAAAAAAAAAAAAAAAAACTCGATCATCTAAACGACAAATTTCTCATTTTTTCCAACCTAGCTCGCATAGTCACGGTAATAAGGTAGCAAACGTCTTGGAAGCCATCACACACATCTAAAGTAGTTTATTATCACTAGTCTAAGTCTTTTATACTTTATTTTTTATAAAGTAAATTACATGAATGGTCACTATAGTTTGTCGATTTTTGCACATTTAGTCACTGAACTTTTTTTCACCAGGTCTAGTCATTGAGGTTTCAAATGGTTACAGATCCAGTCCAATTGTTACATAAATGGTCACTGAGGTTGACCGTATTTGTAACCATTTGAAATTTTAATGATTAAATTTGCAAAAACCCGCAAACCATAGTGATCATTTAGTGAGAAGATAAATTGAAACGAGAATCAATTTTAACCACACATTTTAAATGAGGGGGAAATTTAAGAGAATTGCGTATATTTTTTAGGTGCATTGAAATATGCGGTCGTAGTTTCTTCTCACCTTCTCATTTTAATTTTTTCTCTTTTGATCCTAACTTCTAATTTGATAAGTTAGGGTGCGTTTGAAATGTTAGCCAAAATCACTAATGGTATAGTTTAGATTAGAGAGGTGTATGAGACTAGAGGTATAAATTCTATTGTTTTGTTTGGTATAATATTTTGAGTATAGGTATCACGTTAAGTAAGACTCATTCAAATGTCACAATTCAATTATGTTTGTTTCTGATGGAAATAATAATAAATGCGGACCTCATGAGAATGGTTAACAAAAAGCAACCCTCACCCTTGGTTTGGGTTTATAATTGTTAAAATTATAGTTTAACAACAAAATTTTAACCAAACACTTAAAACAAACACCTCCTTAACCTACAACTTTGTGCAAGTCATTTTAGTTTTTAATAAATGATTTCATTTTGTGTTCATCTCATAACTTGTTTTATGCAATGTCTTTAAAACCAAGAGATCAAACCGGCTGTAGCTTCGGTTCTCGGTTCGACCGGGAACCATTTTCAAAACCGTCCATGAATAAGCTATCGTTAAATTATGGAGTGATAAGTATAGCACTTTTATTTATCTTCTTTTCTAAACTTTCGCACAAGGTACTATATATCAATTATTTTGGTAGTAAAACAAGGACTTTTTGTCTCTCAAACCCTCTTCTTCTTCTTTTGTTTTTTATGTCTTAGCACAATGGAATACATTCCAACGAGATCTTTATGTATTTGATGAGTTGTTAAGGTTTGAGGTGAATACTTAAAGGTGTCCGACGTTGTTTCCGACAATTGCAGGTTTGTCCATGGGTTTTTCAGGTTTTTGGCTCTGGATTTTAAACGGTTTTTTTCCCGGTTCAAGGCGGTTCAACTATGTCCGGTTTACCCGGCTATTAAAAGCCGGCCAACCCAAGGTTCCCGGTTGAACAGGTCGGTCTGGTCCGGTTTTCAAAATCATTGTTTTATGTTTGTATACAAACTGTAAATCATTTTTTTTAATATCTTGTGTGGTTATTATTCTAAAGCATTAACAGTGGTTATCAAATCCAGTGGGTCAAATGACCAGTTTTAAATAACAAAACAACTTACAATAGTTCAAAATGTTAAACTTCCCACTGTATGTTCGTATATTTCTAACTTTGTCTAATATTTTGCATAGCATGAAGAATGTAAAATTGAATTACACATATTTAGTGAAAGGAATTTTTGACGAATTGCAATCATACAAGCTTCTTTATACTCAAGAGTATTTAGATGGTAAAATATCTTAAATGGGTAATATGTTATAACGTTTTGATAACTAATTGCATTATATCTTATAAATGGTGACACTTTATATATAACATTGCTTATCGAAAGGCCTCATTATATAATTTCGTACAGGGCCCTCAAAAATTTCACCAATTCATGGGACGGCCCTGTTTATACTAAGTCATAACTCATCTATATGAAAATAATTTGGCGTCTCAGCATATCAGATGATCTTAATCATACTATCTTATAAAGCATTTAGGCCTTCTAAAAAAAGAAATACTTAAAATTAAGCATTGCAAGTTCTTAAGCTAAAAGTACAACTAATTAAAACACATTTTCTAATATTAAATACAATTACAAGTTTTTAAGCTAAAAATACAACTAATTAAAATACATTTTCTAACAATAAATACAATCTTTAAATAGAAATACTTAAAATTCAGCATTACGAGTTTTTAAGCTAAAAATACAACTAATTAAAACACATTTACTAACATTAATAAACAGGTCAATAAATACAATTAATGCAGTTATTAAAACACCCCTTACATAAGAAATACAAATTATCAAACATATTGTACAACCAACTTAAATACAATTCATACATTACATGTCACTAATACAAATAATAAAGCACATTATACAAATATTCAAGCCCGAACGGGAATAAAGCCAAATGAGCTTGAGCCTGAATGGGCACGGGCCAAACGGGCTCGATCCCGAACGAGCACGGGTCAACAGGCTCGAGCCCGAAAGGTTTACAACTCTTAGCTATCACTTTTTCATTTTAATGACGTTACCATTTATTTTAGAGTACCCGCCGCTGCAACGCGCGGGTACCCTACTAGTGTTTCTTAATGTTTGATATGGTCCATTGGATCAAATGTCTTGAATGATTGAGATGAGTCCCTCAAAATGTAAGAAAATATGAATCCAAAATAATTCAACTCTATGACAAAAAGGTTTTGCTTTATTTCAAAGTCTTTACCGGTACGAATTGGATTAGACGATTAATATAATTTAACGAAATCGACATTCACATATTTGTAGGATTTGTGCCAAAATTTTAATAATGATAAAAAAAATAAAAATAAAAATGCCGCTTAAAAAAGTATGGTCCTTGAAAAAGAAGTACTACGTATTATTTTTGGTGAAGACATCGATTAGAAAATTATGACCCTTGAATTATTCAACTTGTATGTGTTTTCTCAGGATGCTAGAATGTAGGGGTGAGCATGGTGCGGGTTGGTGCGGGTTTTGGTAAAAACCGAACCGCATCCGCAATTGCGGTTTTTGAAAAATCGGCAACCGCGCGGTTTTGCGGATTGGTTTTGCGTTTTTTTTTTTTTTTTTTTTTTTTTTTTTTTTTTTTTTTTTTAATCATATTTTTCGTATATATTTATTATAGAATGAATAAACATGTGCTATTTTCCACAATATAGTTGAAATTTGACATGTAGCTTAATCCAATAGATTTCATATTATCTAAAACCGAGGGACCAGAAATGAAAATAACTTGACTTTGGAGTCAACCCTACCCCAGTTGCCTTTACTTTTTTGTAACTTCATTTCATCTTCCATTTTAACTTCATCTTCATTTCTTTGTAACTTCTTAATTGACTTGGGTCAACCAAGTTGCCTTTACTCTTTTTGTAACTTCACTTGAGCATTCCATTTTGATTGCATTCATTCATTCACCAAAACTTCACTTTTTTCCAACTGGTAATCGGTAAGTCGTCTTCTTATAGTCTAATTATTATCTCACTTTATTACATTACAATATAATTTATGGATCCAATGGGCTAAATCACTTAACCCAAAACTTATTAGGTCTAATTTGATAACTTAACCCAATACTTTATACAAAGTCACTTGACTTTTAACATTGTTTTATGTTTGTATACAAACTGTAAATCATTATTTAATATCTTGTGTGGTTATTATTTATTTAAAGTACGTGTTTATTAGATCTAGCTAGTGAGCCAAATTAAATGAGCAGGTTTATATAAACAAACAATTTATAATACTTGTCAATGTTAAGGCATAGGATTTAAATATATCTTTGTCCCATTTTTTACATACCATGATGATTATAAAAATATCTAAAGATTGAATTATACAGTCACTGCGCACATTTTGGGTGCGTTTAATCAGAGGGAACATTTTAAAATTTGTCTAGACTTTAGATGTTATTGTGGTTCAATAACTTATTTTTGTGTTGCTACCATTTTAAGACAACGGAACCCGGGTCACATATTTAGTATATGCGATTGTATATAACCTGTGGGTCTAAAACTCTTACTTTTTTAATATAATTTGACCTATCAACATATCATGTGATGTTGTTTACATTATCTTAGTCATGGATTCTTGGTGATCTTTACTTGTGAACGCAGCTCGATCTCATCACTGAAAATGGCTACTACGTCCATTCCTAATCGGTGGAAATATGACGTCTTTGTAAGTTTTAGAGGTGAAGATATCCGCAAAAACTTCATGGATCATATGTTCAATGATTTCAAGCAAAAAGGAATTCATGCTTTTAGAGATGATAGAGAATTGCCTAAAGGAGAATACATATCCCCACATCTCTACAAAGCAATTGAAGAATCGAGGTTTTTGATAGTTGTCTTCTCCAAAAATTACGCTTCTTCAACATGGTGTCTGAGGGAACTTGTCAAAATACTTGAATGCAAGCAGATTGAAGATCCCAAACATGAGGTTCGGATCATCTTTTATGATGCCAAGCCTGATGTTGTAAGGAAACAAAAAAGGAGTTACGCAAAAGCATTTGCCAAACATGATGTTTCAAATAGAACAGAGGTGGATATTTGGAGGGAAGCTCTATCCATGGCGGCTAACTTATCTGGATGGGATCTCCAGGATATGACAAATGGGTAAATTTCTTGTTTTTGTGTAATTAGTCCCTTAGCTCTACTAAAACTTAACACTATGTAGTTTCTCCTACTTATTGTGTCTTTATGGTTCAACAGGTATGAGTTCAAGTTCATGGATTGCATCTCCAACGAAATCCTCAAAGTATTATGTGACGGACCATTGCATGTTGGTGAAAACCTTGTTGGCATAGATATCCATTTCGACAAATTAGACTTGTCACGCTTCATTGGGTCAGATAAGGTTAACATGGTTGGAATATGCGGTATAAGTGGGATAGGAAAGACGACCCTTGCCAAATCTATTTATAACTTAATGTATGTCCACTTTGAAGGAAGTTGCTTTTGTGAAGATGTCAAAGAAGTCACAAAACGACAAGGCCTGATTCAAGTCCAAATGCAGATGATTGGTAAGATTTTGAAAACAGAAGATCTGAAGATAGCGAGTGTTGCTGAAGGAGCTATGGTAATAAAGCAAAGGATGGCATGTAAGCCGATCTTGGTTGTTTTGGATGATGTTGATGATCATGAGCAGTTAGATTCACTAGCGGGTTCAGTAAGTTGGTTTTGCCCAGGAAGTTTGATTATATTCACAGGTAAAGACAAACAGTTGCTAAGATCTCATGGAGTGGATGAAATCCATTACATGAAATTTTTAGATGAGGATCAATCTCTTCAGCTCTTCGGTTCATATGCCTTTAAGACAAAAGATTCTTCTATAGGCTTCAAAGAAGTTGTTGAGGAAGTTGTGAAATATGTGCAAGGTCACCCTCTGGCCCTCAAAGTTTTGGGTCGTTTTTTATATGGAAAAACAGTGGGCCAGTGGGTTAGTGAGTTGGATCAGCTCAAAGTACATCCTAATAAAGAGATACAACAAGTGCTTCGTTTAAGTTACGATGGGCTAAACCTCCATCAACAAAATATCTTACTTGATATTGCATGTTCATTCATTGGAGTAAATAGTGTTTTCGCAGCAAGCGTATTAGATTCTTGTAACTTTTTTGCAGATACAAATATACAAGTTCTAGTTGATAAGTCATTAATCACGATCTCGAGCGATAATTCACTTCAAATGCATGACTTGATTCAAGCAATGGCAAGGGAAATTGTATCTGAAGAATCTTGCACGCCTGGGAACCGAAGCAGATTGTGGGTTAATCCATCAGAGATCTACACTATCTTGAGTGAAAAGAAAGTAAGAATTGTTTTGTTACTGCATATGCAACTCATTTCCATATGCTTCATAATACAATCTAGTAATGCTATTTCTTGTATGTAGGCAACTGATGTAGTTGAAATTCTTGACATTCAGCAAAAGAAATCTAATCAAAAGTTTGATATAGACGGTAAAGCATTTGCGCCAATGAAAAACTTGCGTATTCTTAAACTACCAATGGACAATGCGGTGAACTTTTCTGGAAGATTGGACTTTTTATCCAATAAGTTAAGATTGCTCTATTGGCATGGATGTCCCTTCAAGCTTTTACCTTCAGATTTTTATCCAGAAAACATTGTTGTCATCGACCTCTCTTACAGCAACATAAAACAACTTTGGACAACACCAAAGGTATTTTTTACTTGTTCATACATGTGTTTATGTTTGACACCTAGAGATATAAGAACTGATCTTTTTTCTGTTGATATCAGTGTTTAAGAAGGTTGAAAATAATGAAGCTAAGGCATTGTTGTAACTTAACAACCACCCCTGACTTCTCAGAGATTACAAATCTCGAAGAGCTAAGTCTTGAAGGTTGTGTGAATTTGGTTAGCGTTCATCCCTCAATTGGAATGCTCAAGAGGCTTGTTGTGTTAAATATGAGAGACTGCAAACGGCTTCAGAATTTTCCAAGTAGAGTGGAAATGGCTGCTCTTCAAGTTTTGAATCTAACGGGGTGCCTAAAAGTCGACCAACTCCCTGAAGCATTGGGTCGGAGCAAAAGCTTAACGGAGCTTCATGTTGACAAAACTGCCATTACAGAACTTCCTTCTTTTGTATCATCTCTAGTAAACCTTGAATCATTGTCATTCGGTGGCCAAGGGAGGATTCAACCTAGATGGTGGACTTCAATCACCGCTCCTTTTGGTTTACTACTAAGTAAACAACCACATCCCCAAAGATCAGTTTCGTTGGCAGGTTTACATATGTTAAAGAAACTGAATTTAAGCTACTGCAATTTAGAACAAGTGCCTGAGAGCATTGGGGGCTTATCATGTCTAAAGGAACTAGACTTAAGAGGGAACAATTTTACTAGCTTGCCTGGAAGTATGAGTCAACTTTCTAGTCTTGGATGGCTTGATGTTGATGGTTGCAAGAAGCTGGAAATGTTTTCCGAACTTCCACATAGCCTATATTATTTTAATGCATCTGATTGCACCTCCTTAAGAGAAGTGTTGGGATCATCTAAAGACCAATTCAAGAGAAGGTACAGTAATTTCAGAAATTGTCCAAAGCTGTTTAAGAATGTTACCATTGATAGCGAGGGGTCTATATCGAAGACTCAGTGTCTTGACTCATCTATAACTTCCCAAGGCTCTATTCACCAGCAGCTTTCTGCTTTCCTTGGGTATTTGGGTGTCCAGACTAACATATGTGAATTCTTCATGCAAAACACTGGCTATTCTTTTTTAGATATAGGATATCATGGGAATAGCAATATTCCAGAGTGGTTTACAAACAGAAGTAGGGGAAATGATGTAAAGGTTGAATTACCATCAGATTGGTGTTATGATAAGTTTAGGGGATTTGGAACTTGTGTTGTTTTCAAGTGCAAAAAGCCTTACAAATATAGAGGATACTCTGTAAAGAACTTTGATGGAGCTTCTCTGAATACATACGGTTACATTCCAATTGTAATTAGGGATTATTTTGAGAAAGAGGTGATAGGAGGAATCCAAGATTCATATATGATAGGGTTGCATTATAGGAAGAGGAGGGATGATAGATGGGGATTGAGGGAATGGGAGGGATGGAAGGAAGCAAAGAATTTTGTTAAATTTAGTTTCTTAGAAGAGAATAATGAAGAAGATGTTGTTGAGGTGAAGGAGTGTGGTGTAAGACTAATTTGTGATGAAGATTTAAAGCAAGAAGACATCACAAACTTGACTATGTTACTAGACCTCCCAACTCTATCACAACATGGTGGGGCCATTAGTTTGGATCAAGAAGGACCTTTTAGACAGAGCTTGTGGTCTTGGTAGTCTAGTAACAAAACGGTTTATATGTCAAATAGTTTTGATTTTAACATCAATTAAAAGTTTGATTTATTAATCGTGAATGTTAAATTTAGTTTTTTGTTAATAAATTAAAAATAATGAAAATGATTTACCTTTTTTGTAGTAGATACCCTCCAGATGTTTGATGAAATGCATATGAGTATAATTCATTTACTTTTTCTAGCATAACCTATCTCTACCTGCAATCAGCCAATCAATCAATCAGAGTCATTGATTTTTTGGTTACCACTTACAAACAAAAATCAATCTATTTTAATGTCACTTCTCATAGTAAGGTTTGTTACTTAGATAAAGAGCTTTTGTGTAGGCGTTTGATGAAATGTATATGAGTAGAAATCATTTAAAAATAGATTGCGGTCTTTTGAAGTTGCGATTTGTAGAGTAAGATAATAACCTTGCTGCAGTTTGTCTTTTGAAAATAAGACTATTTTCTCAGTTAACAATCAGAGTGGATTCTTTAATTGATTTGTAAACTCTATTTCTTCCCCTATGAGATAAGACTAGATGATTGTCGCTTTAGAAACCTTGCTACATGTAAGTTTTATCCTAGACAATCCTTTTTTTACTTGAATAATTTGTAAAACGGTTAGCAGTTCCTATATATAACTACTATGTTCAATTGATCTTCTTGCTTCTAAAAATTTGAATAATTCTACTCTCAAATCACAATTTAAGTAATATAGGTGGGTTGACCCTAAATCAACTTTAAATCCTACTTTTAAACCCTGTAAGTGCATATTCAGCTATGATATAAATACCTTTTCAAGTCATGCACTCATGCAATACATATTGGTTGATGAATATCTCATTATTACAACTAGAAAGGTACCAGTCTTGCGTCGACCGTTAGGGTGTAATCGAAATTTTTTGGCGAAGTCTTATCGATTATACGTTTCACATGACAAGAACTTTACGGGTGGCAATAATTTTTTGGAACTCATTTACCAAATGTAACTTCGACGATGCCAATTGCACTCCAAAACCATAGAGAACTGCAATGCCACTTTCATCACAAAAAGGCATTAACCTATATTACATGTCATTGGCATCAAACACCATCATCCCTGTTCATAACAAGTGCAACGACGCACAAAACACTTTCTCATGAGAATTTTCTAAGCCAAGCCAATCCATAGCTAGAAGCACACAATGAGTATCAAATTTGACCACGCGTAATGTTCAAACTTTAGCATACATTGTTTGTACAATAAGCACGCCTAATGTTTAAACTTTAGCATACATTGTTTGTACAATAAGCATCTAACAATCAAAACCATATATTTATAGTAATTGCAATCCAAAATTAGAATTTCTGATCAGAGTTACACCAAAGAAATCTTGTAAAGTTCCCATGCAATGGAATCAAAGACAAACAAGTGATATAAACACAAACTATCAAAAACCCAATACCCATCCTTCATGAATACAAAATCCCTCCACAGTATAATAATACCGCCAAACTCCAAACTAAAATGCCCATTTATCAGTTTCATTTTTCCCCGTTTGACTTTCTGACGACACCTTAAACGGTCCGGTTGACCCAAATGGATCTGAGTCATCAAATGAGTATGTATGACCATGGTCAAAACCCGCATTGCTACTCATTGAATCAAACCTTGCGAAACTACGGTCTTGTGCCGTGCTGCTCATTGAGTCGAATCTTGAGAAGTTATTATCATGCGTGGAGCTGCTCATGGAATCAAATCTCGAGAAGGTTTCTTGTTTGGGAGAACCTCGGTCAGTGGCACTGAAAGAATCGTATCTCGAGAAATTATCAAAGAAAGAATTCTCTGCTCCTCCCCCACTGTACCGTGGTGACGTGCCAGCTTGAGAAGCTGGTGAGCCAGGAACCGAATCATCAAACCCAAATGGACTCTTTTTCTGGAAGAAACTATTACTGCCTTGCGGGGAATCACTTTTCCTTGGACTTGCAGTGAAGCTACTGGAGTCAAAGAAATAACTCTCTCCATGCTTCTCATGTTCGGCATCCTGTAAAAATGAAGTTTTTTGCATTCATAACAGAGATACATTTCCAATTGTTTTTGTATCTTCAAACAGCTTTGTTCTAGGTTTATGTTTTTCTAATTATGACAAGCATACCAAAACAGTTTGCAATTGATACAAACCAGATATGGATTGGTTCAGTTTCCAGGTCCACTCTTAACTAGCATTAATTTTCAGATATGGATTGGTTCAGTTTCAGTATTAATTTTCACTCTAAAGCATTTATTTATTTTTTCATTTAGTAGCACATATGTAGCATTTTTCAACCTGACGTTGTAATACCCTTCTATAACCTTATGCATATCCATTGAATGCAATGATATAATTGAGAAAAAAGATATGAACTCACCTTAGCTGTGTCACTAATGAATCCCCACACTGAATCTACATCATCATTGTTGTCGAAAGTACCCCTAATAGAAGAAGATCGAACTCAATAAACAAGAGCAATATAATAGACTAGTGCATATTTAAATCTTTCCAGCAAACAAGGTATAGGTACACGTTTTGTTGTACTTAAACAATGAAAGATCAGACCATAAACAGAATCCAATTGGTACCTTTCTGTGTCAGCATCAAAGCTCTTTCCGAAATGGTTAAATGAACCTGGGTCAGCCGAATATATGTTTAATGATTTATTATTTTATATTTATATGATTAAAAACAAAAGGTGAAAAAAGTGATGGGGGTCAGTCAAGCTGTCCTTAAAACTTACTAAAATCCGTTACCCGGGATCATATGGAAGTAAATGAACTTACTTGAAGGATACCATCAGCGCTGCCTCCCTGATCCATTTTCACAAGTGCCTGATTCAACTCCATCTTCCTCTCCTAAAAGTCAACAGAAAATTTAATTCAATTAACATAAAATAGATCTAAAGTGCACTAAGCTGACAGTCCAGTAGAAAGTAATAACGCAATGCTATTTCTTAGGCCATTTAGCAATTTTAAAGTAGAGGGAGCAATTCAACGCAATTATGTGGAAACTGGCCAAATGGTTTAAAAGTCGACAAGTGTTTACAACATACTAAATTGACTTGTTCAAACAAAATTAATAGACATTGTAATAAATTGTTAATTTTGTTTTGTTTTTTTGTTTTTTTTGGTTTTTTTTTTTTTTTTTTTTTTTTTTGTTTTTTTATTTTTTATTTTATTTTATTTATTTTTTTCTAGGTGAAAAAATAATTTATTTTGTGTGAGAGAATAAAAAAGGTGATTCTACCTGGATATCACGAAAAGATGCCTCCTCAATAGTTAACTTAGAGGCCATTTCTGCCACCTGTTTGTACTTCTCTTCATATTTCTTAGCAAGCATCTCTGCCTGGAATTAGATAATGACAAATCTCAAGGACCGCGAAAAAACCCAAATCAAAAGATAGAAAGAAGACATGATTTCAAATCGCCAATATACCTAACGTTTATCAGCTATTTCTGTAATTTCATTAAGGCGGTTATCACATCTGCTTTTGTATAAAACCTGGTGAAGAAAGGAGGTGAGAACACGTGTCTTCCCATATATAGTGTATACTGCAGTAAATTTATAAGCAGGCATTGATCCATATATTGAGAAGAATGGCTACTCACGAGATCTTGCATTTTATCTTCAACCTTTTAACACCAATGGAAACCAATCTATCAGAAAAATGTCGCATGGATAAATTGACAGTATATGCGTAATTAAATTCCAAATCTATCAGAAACAAATAAAACTTTACCACTTTTTCTGCTTGGGTTGTCTCTAGAGCAACTGAACGAGAAGTATTTTGATCACCATTACTGAGCTGATGTGCATGAGAGCTTTCCATAGAGGGCATCGGTCCTTTCGGCTGATTATATTGCATGGGATGCTTGCTGGGGTGCAGAACCTGAAGACAAAAGGTTTGATAACATTCAGAACAGGTTGTCTTCATCAATTTTTATTTTCTCAACTATCTGAGGGACCCTTACTAAAATTAACATGTTTCAACCCAGCCTGTTTTGGCACGTCTCAAGCCACCCGACTCCCCATTTTGCAACTATAAATATAAATATAAGTCTACATGATGTATAGAGGTATACCAGGATTAGCTCCCCAACCAGCAGGTCTATAAGAAGGATTGGGTGGGCCCGTGAGAGACAGCAGAGATTCATCAAGCAGGACATTACTAGGAAGTGTTGGTGGAAGATTCTGGCCTTCTCTGTAGAGAGCGACACAGAACTCCCTCACGGAAAGCATGCTGTGAAAGATGGTCTAGGAGCTGTGAAAGATGAGGATGATAGTGGCTCTTGGGGTTTCGGTACAGTAGCCCCAACACCTCTGCCCCCAAGCCACTCACCCGAGACATTCGAGTTTGATAGACCAGCACCGGCCAGAACACCACCTGCCGGAAAACTAGGACCACCAACACTCTGATGGAAGAGGCCCGCTCTGAGGTGGTTCTGATCAGCTTGTTGCCATATCTGCAATTAAATACAGTAATATATCATCATAAGAAACATGACCCAGATGCATGGTTAAACTGTTCATTTTTGTCAAAGTAGAGTCCTATAATCTTCTTAGGATTCGATCAGAGATCAAAGACATACCAAGAAGAATGAGAGACTATTCACGTCTATCTAACAAAGTAATTTTGTATACATAGTAAGCGGCGTTATTTTGTATACAATCTAGATGCAACAGTTTTGACTCATCTAACATAGGTCAACTTGGGTTGCATTATCTCCAAGTCCAATGGGTCAAACAGATCAAAAGTGGCTCAAGCATATTCACATCTACAACCTCCCAAAATCATTTCATCGAACTAGTAATAATATTTAGTACATTTGTTATTCATAATATTATAGGAGAGTGGCCAAGCCTGTTAACCCTTCTTACATGACGCAAAAATAAATAAAAAATTATCCACAATGGCATGTAAATTACTAGAATGTGAATAACATTTAGATATGCAGCTAAACGCTCGCCTAAATATATATTTCATGTCTAGCTAAACCTCGAAAGTGAGATCGCACCTGGCTCAACTGTTCATGGGTAGAGACTAGAGAGCACTAACCAGTGCAGTACTCTTTAGGTTGGCATCATTATCACTTGTCATCGAAGGATTACTCTAAGGAACTATCAGACGGTTTGGACTAAATTGTAAGTTTGAAGACCTTTACACCTAAAAAATTGGAAAAACATTGGACCAGTAATCATTATCAAGGCATTGTCTCCCCATCATGCCTCCTCGTTTTCATACAGGAATCAAGTTCAACAGTTATATCAAAACTATTACTAGCCTCATCCAGCACGTGCCAAGAGCAATATTACATTTACATTTGCCGGTCCATTAGCAATCAACCAATACGCCTTTTGTATGTATAAAAGACCAAGATTAATCTTGACTTTCACTGTCATATCGCCATCTTCTATAAAACAGGCTCATTTATAACTTCTTAGCAGAATTGCACAGTTTCCACTTGATGTTATTTAACGAACATTGCAACATTTCACAAATTGTTATAAAAATGGTTTGGGATAAAGATAACTAGTTGACAGTGATTGTTGCAATTCATTGATACAATTGGGTATGTTTTAAAAAAGTCATTATATAAGACATCATCGACAAACATTTCTAGAACAACATGTAACTGCATAGAGTCTGTAGTCAAAATTTTCATTTCATGGGACACAGTGAGTATTCATCATTTCATTTCAGTTTGCAATATGCAAAACTGGAAATCTTGACCAACGTGAAAATGATGAAACTCACTTTTTTTTTTCTGGGGTTACTATAAGTATTAACCTGACCATGGGCAGAAATCAAAACATCCAAAATATTGAAATAACTCAATACACGGAACTATAAGAGGCAAATGCGTGTAACCCTTACAGCCAAAGCAACAAGTTGGCCCCCCAAGTAACATTCAATTGAGTTAAACTCAATATCAGACATTATTAATAGGCTTCTAAAATAAAGAGGTCATGGTTGAAAATTCGGGATAGAAGTAGAAGTCCAACTCTTTAAAATTAGACACTGGAATATGACAATTGTACCGGATAAAAGTAACAAAATACTAGGTATATTATATAAATAAATTTAATTAGTAGTAACAACAGATGAAAATTCAGTGTGATCCAAAATTATATTTTATATAAATAAATACACAACCATAAGGTACCTGATTTTTATTTTTCCGTCTTTATCCAAATCAAAGCAATTGAAATACTCCTGTCCATCTTTTCTTTCAAATTCAATCAATCAGATCTTAAACTAAGCAAGCAAGGAAGGAAGGAAGAAATTAGATCCCGTGTGAAATCATTACTATGAGGTTGTTGATTATTCAGTCCGTTGCTCACTATTAGATCCATCCAATCCAAACCGGATTTTTATTTTTTTATTTCTTTTTCTTTTTCTTTTTCTAACTACTCCCATTAAAATATAGTGGTTTCCAAAATTTGCATTTCTGTCACTCCCAATAATTAATTACAAGTTTTGTCATTGTTTTCACACTTTGTTACACTTCTCGTCCTTTCTACCATGGCGGCGAGATTTTTTTTTTTTTTTTTTTAGTAGATGAGCACATCAATATACTTTCGAAAAAATTTTTTTTCTCTAGTTTTGTTTTAGTGTTAAAATTCGCATCTGAAAAAATCGCATGTGATTTCATAAAATCACATATGATTTTAAAATAACAAATCACATGTAATTTTTTCTGACATACATTTCAACACTTACCAAAAATAAAAAAATAAATAAATAAAAAAAAGTTTGTCGAAAGTATTTAGAAGTTCCCCTATATAGAAAAATAATTTAATTCTCGTCATGATGGTATGATTCTTTTCACGTAACGATTGACGGTTTGTGAGATATTTAATTATTTAAAAAAAAAGTGTGTTTTTTGTTTTGATAAAAAAATTGAGGGTTGTAATTGGTTCATTTGGTATAAAAATAATTTGGGGTTTATAAAGAACTTTTTCTTTTATTTTGTATGAATTATTGACATAAGTTTAGAATTATAAGAATTTTGTATTTTTTTTATGTTGTTATAAGCTGAAAATGTTGCCACGTGACATACTCCAATTAAATTCCTTAACTAACTTTGAAAGCCTTGTTGTAGTTTAAATAAGAGTTAGTTGGGTTTTTTTTTTTATTTTTTTTTATTTTTTTTTATTTTTTTTTTTTTTTTTATCATACTTAGCTTTGATTTGTATCTCATTTCTTTCATCTTGTAATTTTGTAACAATCATTCAACTAATAAAACTACCACTCGAGATTCTACTATTTGTTCTTGAATCTTTAGTCTAGTTCTAGTTTTTCTCTCAATTTGAATAAATTCAAGAAGAACATTACAATTGGATTCAGAGCATGGTCTTGGCCACCAAGAACAACTCCAAATTCTGTTACAGCTGATCTTGTTCTGTTACAATCGTACAATAGAAAATTCCAATATCCCAATCACAAAACTTCATTAATTAGGTTGTGTTCATCCATTTCCCAGACTCACAAACATTTAATCTTACATTATTTTTTACCTATGTTTGATCTTGTACGACTAATTCTGATTAGTTTTGATAATATGTGTACATAAAAATGGTCGCTACTTGTATGGATGATGTCACTAAACAACTCATCATTAAAACTGTGGCAACAGGCGCTGCATAGCACGGTGGCAACGGCGGTCCAAGAAGCAGGGACACCAGCAATGCAAAAACGTAATATTTGAAGAAGGGAAGCATTGTTATGGGTACAATTGGAAAAGTCAAATAAAGTTAAAGAATAAAGTCAAAGAGCAAAGTCAATGACTCATCCCAAACAGTCAACCTAAGTCAACCAAGGGTGCTTGGTCAACAAAGTCAAGCTATGAGGGAGAGGAGTGATCAATTTATGATCCGTTGAAAGCACAGTGTGTTCACAGGTCATTATGTCCCAACGAGGCTGAAATTGTATTTACGAAAACGTTCAAGGGATTCAGTGATTGGGAAAGTAACCAGATAATGATTTGGATTTATTATACTAATCAGATATGAACAAGATTAAGCTAAATTAACAATATTAACAAAAACAGGAAACCAGATACATAATTAAATCTAAAACGTAAAGCAAATTTAAAACAAAACGTAACTGCGTACAGAAAAAGTGGGAATTAAGCAAAAAATAAACTTAAAGGGGTGAAAATAACTTTTTTACAAACTTAATATTAAAAGAAAATTTTATAAAAAAGAAAATTAATTTTTTGATTATTTTATTATTTATTATTAATTAAAAACTATTTAATAATTAATTTAAACTAATTTAAATTAAGAAAAATACTAAAGTGATTTAAATAATTGTTATAAAAAGTAAAACTTGATAATCAAAAGTAAAACCACACGGTCTAAGTATAACACAAGTGTCAAGTAAAGTAGTTGGCCATAGTAGAAAACTGAGGACTTATAAAGAGTAAGTCAAGTTTGACTCCGTATTTGATAGCCCAAAAGTAGTTACAACTCACACGGCTTACTATATAAACTCACTTTCTTTCTTAACACCACATATTCAATCCTACAAACGCATAAAAAAATCCCTCAACCGTATTTGATAGTAGCATGTTTTGGTTGTTAAATCAGACAAGCAAAGTCCCCTTTACCTATGGGTAAACTTGATAATTAATTGTATCTATACTAGTAGCCTAACAAAATTCAGGGATATTACTGTGATCATAAGCAATTGTTTACTGGATAAAGGTAACAACGAAGCACAAGTGGCATATCGAACTAACAAAATCTATGATTTCGAATTACTAGTATAATCACAATAGATGAAAATTCAGTTATGAACGAAAATGAAATAAATAAATGAAATGCTAAACCAGTCAACAATCGAATTAATTAACAAAATGAAATAGTACCTCAGATACTCCTGAAATTTCTCCATCTTTTTTTTTTTTTTTTTTTTTTTTTTTTTTTTTTTTTTTTTTTTTTAAATTCAATCAATCACATCAATTTCAATCAAGATCTTAAACTAAGGAAAGAAGAAAGGAAGAAATTAGATCCCGTGTGAAATTATTATTATTTGAGGTTGTTGATTATTCAGTCCGTTGCTCAGTTTTACATTTACAACTATCCGATCGATCCACACCGGATTTTTAATTTTATTCATTTTTCTTTTTCTTTTTCTTCTTCTAACTGCTGTATTAAAACAGTGGTTTCCAAAATTTGCATTTCCAGTCACTCCCAATAATTAATTACAAGTTTTGTCATTGTTTTCACACTTTGTTACTACATTTTTCGTCCTTTCTACTAACACCCTTTTAATTTTTCTCATTAGTGGCCTTCACGTGAGGGTATAACTGTCTTTTCCGTTATCCCACCATATCACTAAGAGCACGTACAGCAGTAACGCACACAAGGCGTTAAAGTTGGGTTAACGAGCGTTAAACCCGAGTGAACCAATGCATGAACTTGCGTTAATTAGGCGTTAACGTGCAGAGTGAAGGAAATAACGCCGAGTTAAGGCGTGAAAGTGTAAAAAAATAAATAAATAAATTCACTTTTACCCCCTCAATGGATATAAATATAGCCGTTAGATTATAAAAAAATCAATTCCAGTCCCTGTACTTTATTAACAAGTGCTATATTTCATATTTTATTATTAAAAAAAAATCAAAATCATTTACCCACCACTATAAATACCAACTAAATAATTTTTTTTTTCACACATCCGCTACTAATTCTCAACTCTTTATACTTCAAAAAAAAAAAAAAAAAAAAAAAAAAAAAAAAAAAAAAACCTTCTTCATTCACAATGAATCCAAATCAAAGTGCCGAATTATCTCGGACTTGGTCAGACATAAATAAATGAAATCCTAAAGCAGTCAACAATCGAATTAATTAACAAAATGAAAAGAGTGAGTGAGTAAATGACCTGAGCGAGAGTGGGTTTGGGTAAATTGAAAAAAAGGCAACGGCTTCAGCTCCGCTAATTCTTCCGTCTTTATCCAAATCTGCTCTCCTGAAATACTCCTCAAATTTCTTCATCTTCTTTTTTTTTTTTTTTTTCTTTTTTTTTAATTCAATCAATCACATCAATTTCAATCAGATCTTAAACTAAGGAAAGAAGAAAGGAATTAGATGGCGTGTGAAATTATTATGAGGTTGTTGGTTGATCAAATTTTTACAATCAGATCGACCAACACATACAAACCAACCGGATTTTTATTTTTTACAAGTATTTCTTTTCTTTGCTACAACACCTTTTATTTCTTTTTCTTTTTCTTTTTCTTTTGAGTTAATTGCATAAAGGGTCCATGCGGTTTGTCGGGTTTAACGAATATAGTCCCTATTCTTTTTTTTCCCGGATCCTCTCCCCATGGTTCTGAATCATATCGGGTTTGGTCCCTTGACCAATATTTATGTCAGTTTGACCGTCAAACTAATAGAAATGGCATAAATACCCTTAAATGTAAGGTCCATGTGGTTTGTGGGGTATCACAAATTTAGTCCTTAATTTTTTTAATTACGTTTTCATACATTTTTATTTGTTTTCGTCCATTTTTATATGTTTTCGTTCATTTTTCTTACGTTTTTATCCGTTATACGTTTTCATCCATTTTTATACACTAGTTATAATGTCCATGCACGCACAGGGTTTTTGCTAATGTTTTGAATTTTTTTTTTATTTTTTTTTTGGTTAATAATTTAAATTTTTTAATATGATACTTATTTGCTTTAGTTTGTTTGTTGTAGCATTATCCAAAATCATGTCAAGGTCAATTATAACAGGTTCATACCAAGAGTACAAATGATAACTATATTGTTTGAGACTGCTATTCATACCAAGAGTACAAATGATAACTATATTGTTTGAGACTGCTTATCGATGTACTGAGTTTTAATACAATGAATAAGCATTTGATCTTCTAAGTATACGCTGTTTATATACGCAGTATCAAACACCACCAAAGTGATTACTCAAAAGTGGCTTTTGTAAGTGCGAAGCTGCTAAACAATAGGAGGTTGCAACCTTACTTATTTATAATATATAAATGTCAATAATATTATATCAAGTATATTTGTTATGCTTTGAAAGTATGATATAATCATCAAAATAACCGTAAAAATACATCACCCAAATAGGTGAATGGGTCAAACGGTTTTTACTTGAAGTAAAAAGTTACTTTCACACAATCATACAATTTGTTATATAATGTAACGAAATGGTTGACTGACATATACTAACCAGGCTGGCCCGGCAATAGAAAGTTACCCCTTTTTAACCATTATCCCATCCGGCTAACCAGTCCATATTAAAGTTCATTATATTTGAGTATGTTGTAAATAGTTTTCATATTATGGGGCATAAAATAAACATCGAACATGAGTTTTAGGCATTGCAGAATAGAGTCAATAGGCTGACCAAAAAGATACAAATATGTACCATGTAACTTGTATTCAATGAACAATAAAGTAGTACCCATTTGAGCAAACGTTCCATATATAGTGAAATAATTTCTACCTTTAGTTGGCAAAGTGACTTCACTTATGTTTATTGATCATGACAATTTACATTGTTTCCTTTCGACATGTATTCAGGGCCGTCCCGTGAAATTTGGAGGCCCTGTGCCATTTTTTTTAATAGGCCTTCTGTAACACCCCCTAATTTATGGTTTAGCAGCGGAAAAGTAATTAGGGTGTTACGGGGAGGATCGAGGTCATAATCACATGAAACGGCTTAAAAGAAGCGTTTTGAAAGTTATTTATCATTCAAATAATATTTTTGATAAAAGATGAAACATTTGATTTAAAATCTCATTAAAAGATATAAAGGTTTGTAAGAATGACATATTTGATTTTTACACTGTAACCACCGGTAAATTTCCACTTAAATTAAACTAATACTTATCCATTTTTCCACGTCTAAATTTTTTTTAAACATTATCAGTTTAACTAATCACAACAACTAACTAATATGATTTAACTCACATTCTAAATAAACTAGTTCACATAGTTTTGTTTTGAATAAATATTTTTATATGTCAAGTACCAAAGTTTGCAATTTCTTATTTACCACCTTACGTTATTTTATACCTAACGTGCAAACCAAACGTTAGCCATTTATTAGAGTTTTAACGAAACTTTTCAGGTTATTAAATTAACTATTAAATTCTATTTATTATCACTATAAATTTTAATTTAAATAATGTTTAAACACTCCGAAAAACTCACGACTAATTCTAAATATAAAAATTGAGTATGTTGATAACTCTTAACATTTTTATAAACTCTATATTTTTACGTCACCAATTCTAAATTTCGTGACTTAAGGATTTAACGCTAGTAATTACCGGGGTCAAGCTATACACTATAAAACACATTATTATCTAAAACCTTTTAACGTGCCATGATATCATGCATGCAAATTGTCACAACTCGTGAAATTCTGGTCTTTTCCCGAACTATCACATTTACTATTCATCGGTTACTATTCATCGATCACTATTCATCATTTTACTATTCATCTTTTTCGGAGTCAGTTTGTGATTCTGAGAGGCGTTCAAAAATTTTACTATTCATAAAACACTATTCACCTCCGGAGAAAATTTCTCGTTTATGCGTGAGTTGCGTCATTTCTGTATACGTATGGTTATTTACCTAATAAACGTTATCTTATAAGCTATTATTTTGGATAATTGATCCGACAATCCCAACTATGGTCCTAACACATTTTTATACTCATAATAATAATATAAAAATTTTATTATTAATTTACCCGGTGTTTTCAAATCAACTGTTACGTTTTCCGGTCGAAGCTTATAACTCCATCGGTTTGCGATATTTCAACCCGATCATTATTTTAACTTCCGATTCTCATCAGGAATATTATTTTACAATTTTTACAACTTCATTATATTTTATTTTATCTCGTTACAATTTATTTTTAGTTAACTCGGTACCCGGTATCCCCTAAAACTAATTATATCTTCATAATATCCACCAAAGTCAAGATATCTTACACAAAAATCTACCCTCCCCATCCCCATTTCTTACAAACTCTTACATGATTTGAAAATATTACCTTAGCATTAATGAATGCATTATTGATTCAATATATATATAATACATATAACCTAAACTTCACATTTCATCTCATTTCACAATACATCAACTAGCTACTTTCTATTTTTTTTCTCTCTTTCTCTCTTTTGGTCCACGGCACAACAAGTAGAGGAGGAAGAAACCATGGGTTTTCCAAGATCAAGTGTTAATCTAGTTCCTTTTGTTGTCCTTGTTTGGGTTTTGTGTTAAAAACTCAAGGTTTCTTTGGTTTTACTCTCCATAAGCTCACTAATCTTTCTTGTAAGTTGTCAAACTCTTTTCCATAATTTATTCATGTTATCTTTGTGATCATATGTTTTCCATTCAAGATCTACATGCATATGTTAGTTATACCACTCATTTATATATATATATCTAACTTTTGAACTCTAGAAATGGATTATAGTTAGATCCTTGTTAGATCCACTTGGTTTATGATGATTAGGAACCCATGACACCCTAAGAAGGTGTATGGTAGGATTAGACTAGTTTTGTGGTGATTGAAAGTGGTTTGGTTGGATTAGAAACTAGATTGGAACACTAGAAATGACTTTTGAAACTATATTTGTACCTACTGTCCTTGTTTTGAAATCGTGGGAAAATCAGTAGGTGGTGGGTAATTTTTGACCAAAGATTTAGAAAATACTTTTAAAAACGAAGCTTTTGGTGAAAGAACGGATTAAAACGAGTTAATAACGAAGGAGATATGATTTTTGTAAGTTAAACGACGAAAACTATTTTCTGAAAAACTGCATGCTGTTGGACGATTTTCGTTGGACAAATAGAGGCGTTAGACGTAACCTAGAGGAGCCGAGCTATTGAAAATATATTAGTATATACTAAAACGAATCCGTGGATATAAAGAACGAGTAAAATGAGCTTAAAACGACCGAGTTATACATGTTTTAAAATCGTCAAAACTATATATATATATAGTCACTACTAGAAAATAATATAACTACGTACTAAATAATTTATTTTCTAGATTTCTTATTCAAGGAGTTTATTTTTAATTAACGAGATACGTACGACCCAAGGTTTATTTATGCGACTACTAGACGATATCTTAAGGTTTTCAAGACGAGGAATATAACACTAACGTTTTTATATACGATATATTACGACAAGTTTTTATTATTCTAATTGGACTTATTTTTCTTAAGTATGGAAAATACTTTACTTTGACAATAACACGTATTTTCAAGTTACGAGTGGTATAGGTATCATGTGCATGTGCATTCATTACATCATTTCATGATCTAAGTAGATCACTATCATTTATATTAGGTTGCGGTTAGAGATCGAACCTCATTTCTGTGTATCCACTTTTGTCATCGTATTCGCACCAGGTGAGTCATAGCCCCTACTCTTTTAAATTGTTTTGTTAACTTTTTGGGGGAGAATACATGTTCGTTTTTACATAAATTACTACTTGACTCTTTGAACTCATTTGACCTTATAACTTGTTTTGAACTTTTGAACTTGACTTAAACTTTTGACCCTAATGTACCGTATGTACTATGACCTAAAGTCTCGCCATTTTTGGTGGAGCGTTCTTAACCCTAAAGTCTCGCCTTATTGGTGGAGAGTGCTAAGTCTCCCATGTTCGGAGCGTTCTTAATCTTATATAATAGTTGTATGATGTACTGTTCGTACATTCGCATTGTTCGACGCCTATTAGTAGTATGGATAGCGCTATTAGAGGTCGGCCAACCTCTCGTCCACCATGTTACGGGACGCATATTATTTAATTAGGGGCTTTGCATGGCATACATTATTATATAGGTGGTGCTTATATTGTGACTTATTATGACCGCGGGTACTTGACTACTAAACATGCAACTATATTTTAGCAGTGGGTTGTGAACACACAGGTTACAAGGCTCTTATGGCGGGACTTGTAACTGAGTGGATTTACGATGCCTTTGCTGTGTGATCATTTTTCTATATACTTTATTTGTTAAACAAACCCTATGAACTCACCAACCTCGTGTTGACACTTTAGCATGTATTTTCAGGTTTTAACCTATGGCACGCTACAGGAGGTTTTGGCAGGGCCTGGCATGGTCATAGAAGACTCTGATTATTTATATGGGGACCGTTTTTAACTATTTTAAGGGCCTACTTCCGCACTACTTTTAACGATATAAATTCAACATTTTGATTAAACGATTTTATTCTAAATAATTAAAGTGAAAACTATTTTTGTACTTGTGTTGTGTTACCGATTGAGTTACACCCCAGCTACACGTATGCTTCCGCTGGACCCGATCTTGGGGGTGTGACACAAATGTCCAGCAATTATCAAATCCATACGTATCCTAATACTAACATGCATATCAATCTTTAAATCTTTTATGCAAGTTCATACGTGGATTGTTGTACATGAAACCAATATGCCTGGACTGTATAAATGAGTTAAAGATATGATGCCATTTTTAGAAAAACAAGCACACTTCTAATACTTAAAAACCAAGACTAAGTAATAAACTCCAAGTACTACCTATATTAGCCTATTATACAATCAAAGGAAGCTTGCGATCAAAAACTCATTTCTATGAATTTTCTTTGGCTCGATATTAACCAAAAACAAATCAAATTGGTTCTTAGCTAGTTTCAATCTTATCAAAATCATACATGAATATTGTCAAGCCACATATAAGTCTTGTACACCTTGTCTTTCTAACCATGTGATCAAAAACCTTGAGCTCCATGTGGTCTTTTCTCATTCATTCGAACCAAACCAACAAAACTACATGGTATTCTTTAAACCATGAAGCTCACATGAACAAGAATACACCACCTCATCTTGTCCCCTATCTTGAGTACTAAGCTAGCACATAATCTTGTTCATAAACCAGGCTACTTAATCACATAAATTACCATACAACTTCATATGGCCTAAATATACTCACGTATACATGTTCCCTTGATTTTTTTTTACCAATAAGTCAAATTGATCAAGCTTTCACATGTATATGATGTAGTTTCATTTTGATCCATTCAACCAACTAATGCACATGTAAAAACTTAATCATGTGGCTGTGAAATTGAACAAGCAACCATGTATTCTATATTTTTAACAAAAGAATCAAATAACTCAAGCTCTACACGTGGTCTATTTTATCCATATAACATGTCGAGCTAAGTTTATGGTTCCAAAATGATACACCATTCGATCCACCCTACAAACCACAAGAACTCTTACAACCTCAAAAGAACACCTCACCATGTCTCTAAACCTCTTGACAAGCTCTCCAAGTGGCATGGTGCAAACCCTAAGCATCTTGCCTATAAATTCGACCAAGCATAAACCTTCCCACTTATCCCTTACGTATTAACACACCACACTCATACACACACTTATATTCAGATCCTAGACCCCAAAAAGAGAAGTCACATTAGAATCCAGTAGCATTGGAATAGACTTGGTTCACCTTGAAGCCGCTCTAGCTGAATTCCATTTATATCAAGTACCATCAGTTCTGAGCTTGGAGAGTCTTGTTTTCATTTTGAAGTTCCACGTACTTGTGTCGAATTCTTATACATCGAGTATACTAAAATTTGTAAGCCATCTTCTTCTTTTGATATTTGTTATACTTTATCTAGACATTTAAAACTGATACTAAACATGTTCCAATTAGAAACCAAGGCCAAATGTATCCTTTCTTTTTCTTTCTGTTTTACCAAAACAAACACCCTTTGTGAAATAACTTTGAATACAAGCTTTAATCTACAAAAGGGTCCCTTAAATGAGCATATATAAACTTAACAATCAGTTAGGAGAAATAAAAACGAGAATCTAGGCTTTTGAATCACCCAAAACGAGTACACGAGTCAAAAGATACGGCCAAATGAAATTATCAAAAACTTGCCGAAAAGCTGTCAAAAAAGTTTCTGTGACAGAAACTGAAAACACACAAAACGAGGCATTTCTGGTCCGATACATCAAAAAGTTAAAGCACGAAAGTTGTCCGGAACGATGTTTTCTTCAAAAACTCAGGAGCACAGGTCCTAAAAACGCACGACAAGAGCTATATCTCCCATTAAAATAGTGGTTTCCAAAATTTGCATTTCTAGTCACTCCCATCTATATCTATATCTATACTACTATATAATGTATTTGGGACTATTCTATAATTAGAAAGGCTTAAAAATTCAGACTTTTACTTACTAATTATGGAAACAACCACCCCTAACAATCACCCCCAACAATTTATAATCACTTCAACAACCACCCCTAACAATTTATAACCACCCTCAACAATTTATAACCACCTCAACAACCACCCCAACAACCACTTTCCGCCACCCCACCTCCCTCCTCTTCACCCCAACAATCCGCCCCCGCATCGCGGGCACCTTTCTAGTAATTAATTACAAGTTTTGTCATTGTTTTCACACTTTGTTACACTTCTCGTCCTTTCTACCATGGCGACTCAGATTTTTTTTTTTTTTTTTTTTTTTAACTTTCAGTAGACGGCCACGTCGATATACTTTCGAAAACTTTTTTTCTCGAGTTTTGTTTTAGTGTTAAAATTTGCATCTGAAAAAATTGTATGTAATTTCATAAAATCACATATGATTTTAAAATAACAAATCATATGTAATTTTTTCAGACATACATTTCAACACTTATCTAAAAAAAAAAGTTTGTCGAAAGTATTTAGAAGTTCCCCTATATAGAAAAATAATTTAATTCTCGTTGTGATAGTATGATTCTTTTCGCGTAACGATTGATAGTTTGTGAGATATTTAATTATTTAAAAAAAAAAGAAAAAAAAAAGAAAGAAAGAAAAAGTGTGTTTTTTGTTTTGATAAAAAAAAATTGAGGGTTGTAATCGGTTCATTTGGGCTAAAAATAATCTGGGGTTTATAAAGAACTTTTTCTTATATTTTGTATGAATTATTGACATAAGTTTAGAATTATAAGAATTTTGTATGTTTTTTTTTTTTTATGTTGTTATAAGCTGAAAATGTTGCCACGTGAGGTGCACATGACATACTCCAATTAAATTCCTTAACTAACTTTGAAGCCTTGTGGTGTTTAAATAAGAGTTAGTTTTTTTATCTTAGCTTTGATTTGTATCTCATTTCTTTCATCTTGTAATTCTGTAACAATCCACTTGAGATTCTATTATTTGTTCTTGAATTTTTAGTCTAGTTTTAGTTCTTCTATCAATTTGAATAAATTCAAGAAGAACATTACAATTGGTTTCAGAGCATTGTCTTGGCCACCAAGAACAACTCCAAATTTTGTTACAACTGATCTTGTTCTGTTACAGTCGTACAACAGAAAATTCCAATATCCCAATCACAAATACTTCATTAATTAGGTTGTGTTCATCCGTTTCCCAATCTCGCAAACGTCTAATCTTACATTAATTTTGACCTATGTTTGATCTTGTACGACTAATTCTATTCAGTTTTGATAATCTGTGTACCTAACAATGGTGGCTACTCGTATGAATGATGCTACTAAACTCATCATTAAAAGTGTGGCAACAGCGCTGCATAGCACGGTGGCAACGGCGGTTCAAGAAGCAGTGACACCAGCAATGCAACAACTTAATATTTGAAGAAAGGAAGCATTGTTATGGGTACAATTGGAAAAGTCAAATAAATTCAAAGAGCAAAGTCAACAACAAACTCACAACTGTATTTCCCACCAATTACTTTCATTCACAGTCACTGTATAAATACATTCGTTATATTCATTTACAAGTAGCTAATCAATTGTAATCAAACTCCTACCTGTACAATACATCTTTCAATAACAAATCCTTGATCTTCAATTACTTTCATTCACAGTCACTGTATAAATACAGATTTCGTGTATCTGTGATTTAATACGATACAATCATGTCAATCTGTTTACATGAAATTGACTGATTGATATGCAAAATAGGGCACCTGTTATAATGCAGATAAAGCATCTTATGTTCATACTTCATAATAATTCAGATGTTCAAGGCTTAAATTGACAGTATATGCATAATTAAATTCCAAATTTATCAGGAACAAAAAAAAAGAAATTTACCACTTTTTCTGCTTCAGTTGCTCTCGGAGCAACTAAACGAGAAGTATTTTTTGACTTTTGAGGATATCATAGTTATTGTTATTCCATCCTTTTTAAAACCTATAGTCTTAGTGATTTAGATTTCATGTATTCTATAGTTCCTTCTCGCATCAATTGCCAAATCTTGGTCATTGAGAATCTAAGCATACCAAATGACACCTAAGAGATTTTCTACCTCATACTTTTCTTTCAAACCTAAATCAAATCCTAATATCAATCCAAAGCTATTAACAAAACAAACGCACACTAAAATATTTACCTTCAATACATTCTTTGATTTAATATTCTGTACATTGCATATAACTATGGTTGCTTCTTAAAAAAAATAATAATAAAAAAAAATAATAATCCTTTTTTTTTTCTTTTTTTTTTTTTCTTTTTTTCTTTCTTTTTTTCTTTCTCTCCTTCTATTGACCATACTATGTTGCTTTATGTTAGATGAGTCTTCAAATCTTAAGTTTCATTTCGATTCTTCAAACAAATTTATGTTAGAACTTTTACAACTACGCTCATATTGTTATTAAGAAATGTGATTTAGAAAGTTCATTACTTTGATATTACTTCCATCCCAAATTATTGATTTATGTTAGATATGAGTCTTAAATATGTGCGTTATAGCACACATATGTGCCTACGGCGCGAGCCATCATACCAGTTTCAAAAAATGTCACACAATTGAAGGGATCGGGGGC
Organism: Artemisia argyi; assembly: GCA_030686995.1. Taxonomy (NCBI): domain Eukaryota; kingdom Viridiplantae; phylum Streptophyta; class Magnoliopsida; order Asterales; family Asteraceae; genus Artemisia; species Artemisia argyi. The sequence goes on from JARVZY010010810.1 coordinate 85,676, forward strand.
ACGATCAGAACAAACCGCCACAACAATTTTTGTAAATTATTATTTTATTTTAGTTTTTAAGGCCATTCACCGGACCACTAAGCATATTGATTATTTTGTATGTAAAGTGTACACTTTAAGGTCAAAAATTACACGCTAAGATTGAAAATTAAGTTATGATTGAAAATGAAATAAAGAAATGAAATCCTAAAGCAGTCAACAATCGAATTAATTAACAAAATGAAAAGAGTGAGTAAGTAAGTAAGTAACCTGAGCGAGGGTGGGTTTGGGCAAATTGAAAAAAAGCAACGGCTTTAGCTCCGGTAATTCTTCCGTCTTTACTCTCCTGAAATACTCCTCGAATTTCTCCATTTCCGTCTTTATCAATTAATAAGATCAAATTGAACCAAGCAAGGAAGGAAGGGAGAAATTATGAGGTATTTATTCAGTCAATTGCTCAAATTTTTACATTTACAATCAGATCCATCCAACCACATACAAAACAAACCAACCGGATTTTTATTCCTTTTATTTATATTCTTTGCTACATTTCTTTTTCTTTTTCTTCTTTTAACTATTAACACCTCGGTCAGTTTTCATTGGTTTACTTTGTGTCAAAATTAAAAATGTGTGTGATAAAATAAATTCCTTAATTACAGTCCTTTATAATAAGAGTAAACTGCAAAAATCATCCATGTGGTTTATATGTTTTGGCACATATCATCTATATCTCATACAATTGGCACTAATCATCCTTAAGTAGTCAAACCATCGCCACTAATCATCCCTAGCAGTGATGATTTTTGCAAAAAACCATCGCCACTAATCATCCCTAACAGGGATGATTTTTGCAGTTTACCAAATATTCTTTTTTGCAAAAATCATCACTGTTAGGGATGATTAGTGGCGATGGTTTAAACACTAAAGAAAATTAGAGCCAATAATATTAGATAGGGATGATATATGCTAAAAACTATAAATCACAAGGATGATTTTTGCAGTTTACTCTAATAATAATGTTAGAGCACCATACATTTTGGGTCCTTTTAGAGCAACACTTTTATAATACAAAATATAGTATGACTGATATTTTACCAATACTCCTAACCTCCAATATAAACACTAGCAAGGCACTCGCGCGATGCGACAGCGGTACCCTGTAATAAAGAACTTTTGCGAGCAATATTTTTCGATTACATGTTTTTCGTGATAATGACTTTACGTCTGATGATAATTTTAGGGAATAAGTTTATCGCACACTATTTCATATTAAAATGACAAGTACTTGTGCATCACGATGCAACGACGATACGAAAATGGTTGTCAGCCATAATAGACTTACTTAAGGTATATGGTCCCATTGGATTAGCAAAAGATTGTCAGCCGTAAGAGACTAAAACTTATAAAAGCATTTGTTTAAGTGGAATAATTTTTTAATCGTAAAAAGCTGGTTTTAAGAGAGAAAAGTACGTTGCGTTATTATGTGGCGTTTTCACCAAAACAATGCTGAACTTTGTATGTAAGTGACGTGAGCGAGAGTGGGTTTGGGTAAATTAGAAGCCTGAAAAAAGGCAACGGCTTGAGCTCCGCTAATTCTTCCGTCTTTATCCAAATCCGCTCTCCTGAAATACTCCTTGAATTTCTCCATCTTTTTTTTTTCTTTTTTTTTTTTTTTTTTTTTTTTAAATTCAACCAATCAGATCAAATTCAAGATCTTAAATTAAGGAAAGAAGAAAGGAATTAGATCGTGTGAAATTATTATTATTATTATTATTATTATTATTATTATTATTATTATTATTATTATTATTATTATTATTATTATTATTATTATTATTATTATTATTATTATTATTATTATTATTATTATTATTATTATTATTATTATTATTATTATGAGGTTGTTAATTGATTAGTATGTTGCTTATAATTTTACATTTACAATCAGATCGACCCAACACATACTATTAACCGGATTTTTTTTATTTTTTATTATTATTCTTTTTTCAATGTTTTTTCTTTGCTACAACACCTTTTCTTTCTTTTTCTTTTTCTTTTTCTTTTTCCCTTTAACTATTAACACCCAACTACTCAAACGCGTGCTCGGTTAGCTTTGACGATTATTTGGTTTAGTTGTGGGTTTGGTTTGATGATTTGACGTTGATGTGGAGTCATCAGTTTAGTGGCTTGCATTTGTTCAAAATTTAAAATGATTGTGTGATAAAATAAATTTCTTAATTATAGTCCTTAATAATAATGTCAGAGCACTAAGTATGGTATATTACACGTTTTTATCCGTGTGTACTTAAATTAGACTATATAATAAAACAAAAAAAAGGGTGCATAATAATGAGTTGGAAATGTATCTAAGAGCATCAGGTACACCCATTTTTTAAGGTCATACCAGCGCCACATCAGCATCCCCTCTTTTAACATTAACACCCAAAAACACCCTTCTATCATAACATAAAATAACATGTTAACACCCACTATTTTTGAGACCCGCCATTTTTTTTTCCATTTTTCAAACAATACATAAATTTCATTAATTCAAAATAAAACACAAATTATAATACATAAACCAAATAAATAATACAAAAAGAAAAAAAAATCGAAATTTTTTTTGAGAATTAAAAAATACATCAAATTATCGATAAACTAATTTTGTTGTTATTGAATTTGTTGCCAAACATGCTCCACAAGATCTTGGTGAAGTTGTTTGTGTACGTCTTTATCTCGTATTTCTTTGATTTTCCGCGATGTGTTTCGCACCTCTCGATCCAAGGTCGTTGTATGTGTGATTGCGCATTAACATACAACTCGTTGAAGTCATTTATAGCAAACTTTTGATCTTTCAAAATCATGTTATGTAATATTGTAACACCCCGAAAATTTGATAAGCAGCGGAAGTCTAATCGGGGTCATTACAGTTTAGTACACAATCATACTCATAGAAAACAATTCAAAAGATAGTCAATATCATTCCATGAAAACTCAAATAGTCAGTGTTACAAACATTTTTCCAAAATGTTAATTGTTTCGCAAAAGAAGTGATGAGTTTGTAAAGAATGATATAATTGTTGAAATGAAAAGGGAGGTCCTGTGCCCTTTGCGAGCTCCGTGCCGCCATGCTTGCTAATTTCCTGAGATAAACATGCTTAAAAAGTCAACACAAAGGTTGAGTGAATCCATAGTAGTTTAAATAGTAATAGTGTGAACACAAGTCAAGCATTTGAAATAAACAAGCCAAGATAGACAGGTCTTGACTAAACTGGTGAAATATTGCTCCTAAGTCTGACGAAACACAAGTCTTAACATTGATTTGACATATCATAAAGATAATAACAATCACCTACACCACAGCGGATGTAAATGACAAGGGGCCCTCGGTGACAGGAAATGTGCCAAATTTCCATAATACTTCTGATATGTGTCTAATTACACATATATTTTATACTGTTTAAACCCACAAAACGACCAAAAACACACAAATGACCATATAAATGTTACAAATATCATTGAAATATGTTTTTATGTGATTCAGGTACAAAAAGATTGAAAACAAGTGAAAAGCATGCAAAGTTCACACAATTGTCATTTTCAGTCCCTAGAGTTTCACAAATTGGCAAAACTAGTCCCTGAAGTTTCAAAATAAAAGAAAAGTCAACTTAAGTCCTTGGGAAACAAAAAAATATTCACTTATGATCCCTGGATGAAAGTTTTCACAAAATGGCAACTTTTACCCCTGGAGTTTCACAAATTGGCAAAACTAGTCCCTGAAGTTTCAAAATAAAAGAAAAGTCAACTTAAGTCCTTGGGAAACAAAAAAATATTCACTTATGATCCCTGGATGAAAGTTTTCACAAAATGGCAACTTTTACCCCTCAAGTTAGAAAATTGGCAAAATTAGTCCTTGGGTTTTATAAAATGGAAATTTATCAAAGTAAACCCTTGTACTATTCATAAATTACAATTTGGAACATTTTTGATAACTTTTGGAAAATTACACTTTCACCCCCTTAAAATCCAAAAATTACACAAAAGGTCCTTATAAGTTTTTTAAAAATGAAAAATACAACTTTGGTCCTTGTGTTATTATTACATGGCAGGTTTGGTCCCTTAAAGGAAGTTTGGAATGATGGCAAACAAAGCCCCTCAAAAATCAGAAATTACAAGATTAGTCCTTGGGCTTTGTTACTACTAAAACCATCCGGACCCTAAACCCAAAACCAAACCAAAGCCCAATCCCTTTCCTTGGCCCAACACACAAAAGCCCACCCTGGTATTAATACCAGGGTCAAATGGTCAAACCCCAACCAATACCACCCTTTCCCTCCTTTCTTCCACCTCCCTCACTGCAACTCCAATACCACCCTTTTTACCCACAGTATTGCTCCACCTCACCACCTACTATTCCTACCATGTCCCCTCCACCTCTACAACTATCCTATGGGCATTAATTGCAAAAATTACAGCTACAAGCAACCTTGGAGACTTTTGGCGCCAAAAGTTATATCAATGGCTTGGATGAGTTACAGAGCACCAAAGGCCAAGATTTAAAGTGGGTTTTTGATGAGGCGAAAAATGATCCGTTTTTAGGGGGTCATTTAAGCCCGAATCCGACTTTATTTGATCAAATATTGCCCTAAATCGTTCCTTTTGTGATTTTAGGTGTTTGGAGAGTGAATTCTGGAAAAGAGGCTATTTTGGACGTTTTTGGAGCATAAAGTGAAGAAAACGACAAAGTACCAAAAATCCAAGCTGGAAATACAAGGTGACGGCGTCACGACTTGAGTCTTGACGGTGTCAGACAAGATGAATATTTTACCGTAGCTGGTGACGGCGTCAGATAGAGAGATGACGGCGTCAAAGTGGCCAAGATTAATTTACCGTAGGTGGTGACGGCGTCACTAAGGCCGTCATAATTGGATCTAGGGCGTCCGAGGAAGTGTATGGCGGCGAGTTGACGGCGTCAGATTTAACTCTTGACGCCGTCAGGAAGATTTTCCTATATATAGTTTTCTAGTTTTTTTTCAAAAAAAGAGAAGAAGTTTTGGTGAAACCCTAAAGACGATTTTGGTGCCTCTTTTACAGGTTTTTCAAGGGTTCCAAACCCTTGAGACCTTGCATTGTAATTGAGATAAGTATACTCTTAATTCAATCAATATGTCTTTGTGTTGGTTGTTTATCTTTTGTTCTTATCTTAATTCTACTATGCTAGGCTAGATTTTCTTTGTGTTTGCTTAGATCTAATGAAACCTAGATGTTAATTATGTGTTGATTACTTGTCTATTCTTGTTCTTTGATGAATGATATTATATGTTAGGCTTAAGAAAACTGGCAGATCTCCAATGGTAACATGCTTGAACGTCTTAAGAAACATGAACCGAGGCGTACTAGGTCTTTATTGGTTGTATTTAATGCATGAGCCACTGTTTACAATCCCTATAGTTGTGCTGGGTCATGGTGTAGGAGGAGATAAGAGCTCATAGAGTTGGGGAGTTATGTATGCCACCCCACGAATGATATTAAGGAATACAATCCGTCATCCATACAAGTATAACAAGTAATTGACATGTAAAAGATATCTAGGGAGTAATGAAGTCTAAGTAAACACAATTTCTCCACATACTGCTCACAACCTTAGTTTAATATTAGTTTATTTTCATTTTTAGTATTTTATTTTTGATTGCATCTTAGTTTTGGGTTAGTTGAATAGCAACTAATTCCGCCCACTTTTCTAAAACCCGAGATTTTACTTGCTTTCATAAAAATATAAAAATACAAAAAGAATCATCTTTCATCTCTAGAACTATTAATTAGGTTTTCTAATCCTAGCGACACTATTCCTAAGCTGAACGATCAATCCCCCGGTACTTGTCACTATACTATACTACAACGATCAGGTACACTGCCTGGTGGGGGTTGTAAGCCTCGCGAGATCCCTCGAGAGGTAAAGCAAGGTGCGATTCCCACGCATCAAGTTTTTGGCGCCGCAGCCTGGGGAATAGTTATTGTCTAGGTTAGGATTTCTTTTTATTAGGTCTACTTGCTAGATTCCTTTCTAGTAAGATTTTTATTTTTTATTTTTAGGTCTTCTTTAGTCTATCTTATTTCTTCGTGCCTTTGTTCGTAACTCTTTACCATCCGACATCATGGAAGGTGGTAACATCTTTGAACCCATCATCCCACCACAACAAAACCCACCACTAGAACCCCTTAGGCCCCGAACCTTAGGAGAATATTCCCGACCTAGCCATCAAGGCTACCGAAACACCATTGAGCTCACCGGAGCCAATGTGACCCCCTTGCGATCCGACACCATCCGGTTGGTGCAAAGCGGATGTGCATTCCATGGACTTCGTTCCGAAGATCCAAACCAACACCTTAAGGACTTCCTCAAAATCGTAGATTCCATAGACCTAGGTGTTGAAACTAGAGAGACAACCCGATTACGCCTATTCCCATTCTCTCTGCGAGATCAGGCTAGCCAATGGCTTGAACGTTTCCCCGCGGGATCCATCACCACATGGGACAATCTCGCCAATCGTTTCCTTACCCAATTCTTTCCGCCTGAAAAGACTGCAATGCTTAGAAGGGACATTTTGATGTTTGAGCAACAGCGGGGTGAACCTTTTTACGAGGCTTGGGCCCGTTTTAAGGATCTCCTCCACAAGATCCCTCATCATGGCATAAACCTTTGGTTATTAGTTCAGATTTTCTACGACCATGTTGATTATCACACTAAGCGCACTATCGACAGGGCCGCGGGAGGGAAATTGCGTGACAAGGATGCTGAGGAGTCATGGGCAATTATAGAAGAACTCGCTGTAGATAACAATGAGATTTGGGAGTTTAAACATACGGTGGAATCAGCCATCAATGCAGTCTCGGCATCTGGAGGGACCACCGAAATCCCCGAGGAATTCTTATGCAAAATTGAGGCAAAAGTTGACTATTTTGAGGAAAGGCAAAGGAGACCCTTAAGTCCTAGACAAGCCACGATCAATTCTGTCTCAAGATCAACCTCGGTACCATTATCTGAAACACCCTCTAGAGAACATGTCGAGACTTTTCAGAGTTGCACTCCACCTTGCTCCCCTCCCAAGGAACTTAGCTCGGAATTTGAGGCTAGGATGAGAGAATATATGGCGACCCACTCTGATCGGCTTGCTAGATTCGAAGAAGCAGTATATAAGCAAAAGGAGGAGATGCAGGAGAAAATGAATGAGATGTTGAGTCTACTGGAGGAGTATGCTAGTCAGAAAACCCCCGAACGAATACTGCTAAGGAAAGAAAGTGCCACTCCCACCACCCAATTTGTTAACTCCATCACCATTGTCCATAAAGATAATGAGAAAGAAAAAACTCCTGCTAAACAGACCTTAGAAAAATCGCATGAATCCCAACCTTTGAGCTACTACCTGAAACATGACATAAACAAAAGCACCATAACAAATTGGATTAAGGGTGACAGGTGTAACCAATCCTCCGAACAGGCTCCCGAGAAAGAGAAAGAAGAGGAGGATGAGTATGATACGCTTATTGGAGGATCAGTGGTTGAAAGGTTATTGGTGCAGAAAGTGGCTACTAAGCAGGTAGCATGTGGAAACTTTGAAATACCAACAAGCATCGGGGACTTGAAACATCTTAGTGCTTTCGCCGACCAAGGATCGGAAGTAAATCTTATGCCCCTAACTATTTACATCCAACTAACGTCGAAAATGCCAGCACCTACTCGTGTTAGGTTATCTCTTGTTGGACACTCGTACGTATACCCCCTAGGAATCGCAGAAGATGTATTAGTTAATGTGGCAGGGTTCATGTACCCCGTTAATTTTATGATCATTGATGATAAAGGGGATGGATGCATGCCGATAATCCTTGGGGCACCATTCCTCACCACCGCTAGGGCTGTCATTAAATATGAAGATAGGAAGATTGAACTTAAATCTGGAAAGAGAAAGATTAGCTTCCACATGACTCCGCGAAGTGGACATGAGAATATGAGTTGGAGAATGATTAAAAACAACATTGGCGCAACACCCATTCGTGTTCAGAATAAAATTCTTGCATGGGAGGCAAGAATCAAGAGCTATAAGAAAGCTAAGGATGAAAGGAGAAAAAGCAATAAGGATCCGATAGAACTCAAACACACCCAACACACAAGCGATCATACACCATTTGAGGAAGGGAACTTAGTACTCTTGAGACACTTAGAAACCACAATACCACCCGATAAACCGAGTCCTTGGTGGTATGGGCCATTCACCATCGAAGGATTGAGCCAAGATGGGGTAGCTAACTTGAGGAGCAAATTAGGTGGGAAGGTGATTGCGAGTATTGATAGATTGAGGCACTATCACCATAACAGTAATGATCGAAATTATATGGGGTACATCATTTCAAATGATGAAATCACGTAGTAACCCACGACTTTGAGTCTAGCTACAAGACTCGTAAATAAAGAAAAGCGCTTCTTGGGAGGCAACCCATGTTTTGTGTGATTTTATTTGTTTGATTGTTATTTGCTTCCGTATGCATGTTTTATTTTTATTGTTGGTTGATCATGTTTCTCAATTAGAATGTGGAAATACTTTATTATGTTGTTTAGCTTAGTCTTAACTTCAACCTAAAGGTATTTTTGCAAAAGATAAGTGTAAGGGGAAACCCCAAATATGTTTTTAAGAAACAAACCGATCATGATTCTCCACAATATTTAATGAACATGTATATTCGTAATTGTTAGAGTCAAATGCTTGTATTGAGTCATAATGAAGTTTTGCAGGATTTTCCAGGAAGTAGGACAAGATTTTTCCAGAAATTTTCCGGAAACTTAACATAAAGATTTTTGCAGGTTCATTCTGACGGCGTCAGGCAATTGCTCTTGACGGCGTCAGGAGTCAAAAATCTGGAAATTTTACCAGTTTTGTTTTTCTAACGGAGTCTTATGGTTTTTGTGATTTATTAAGTTTTATAATCTGTGGAAAACTAGAAGGGGGGGGGTTGAATAGTTTTACGTCTTTTTCGTTTTGCTTATTTTATAAAAGATAGTTTCTAAGATGAAACTTTCAAATCACTTTAATACATAAATATATACTAGTTAATTTATGATTTTGTATTAATACTACTTATGTATAATGTACCATTTCAAAACACTTAACTACAAAAGTATAAATACAAGATTTATTAAAGGTTTTATATATACAATGCTTATGTATAATGTTAAGAAAGAATATACAATTTCATATCTTTTATGTAAGCATATATATGTGTAGTAGTGTATAGATATAATTATATGTACTAGGTTGGTTTTTGTAAGATTAGTTTTATGAATGGATTTTAG
>JARVZY010010811.1:0-100000 GCA_030686995.1 Artemisia argyi
TTTATAAGATTATCACTCAAATACGTACATGGAAAACTGTATGTACTTCATTTGGGTTTTTCAGGGTTTAAGTACCTGTATGATCACCACTGAAAAGCAATAAAATAGAACTTTGTAAACTTTGGTATTGATAGTAGTGGCAAGACTAGCGGGTTGGGCAACGGGTCATAAGTGTTAGTACGGGTGAGAAGGACGAGCCTACAGACATTTATTTCTTTTTTTTTTATACTAACGAATTGGTGCGATAAATTTTGTTATAAACTACTCCGTATATTATTAGGAAATAACTTATCAGTCTAGCAGTCGAAAAAGGTATTATGCAATTAAATGCCTTTTGGATGACATTGTAACCCGTTTGACCCGCTTGACCTATATGCTATATTTCGTTATAGTTGAATTTATGGCTTAACCCATTAGATACAAAACATTATCTAGTTCGACCCATATATACCAAACTTAAAGAAGAAGAACCCCTTAGCATTCATCATTACCTTTTGCACACCAAACTTAGCCCATGCGTTGCGGACATAGTAATCAACAACCGGAAAAGCAAGGCGTTGGCCAAGAAAGTAACCGTAAAGAGTATTCTCAAACCGCGTGTTCACCTCTTCCACTACTTTCATTGGAACTGAAAGGTCAATATCCGCCTTCTTCTTGCTACATTCCAACCTACGAAAATTAGAAACATGTTTCAGAGGTTCATTAGAAGTAGCACCCGCGTAAGAAACCAACTTCACTCCCGTACCACTAGTAGTATCAACCTGGTGAGCATTAGGACCAGAAGTTACACTCTTATTCATATTCACATTTATCCCAGGCGAAGGAGAAGTACTTGTAACATTAGCTCCAATCTCACTTTGAATTTTCTTCATGGCATCATCAAAATTCTGATGTGCATTATCAATCAAGTGCTTCACAGTATCAGCACTTGTAGTCCGCTCCAAGTCGTCACCATGTGATTTATCTTTCTTAAGTGGAATCGGCTCCACTTTCTGAGTACTATTCATAGAACAATCAGGTGTATCATCCACATTCAAACTAACACTACTAGAGTTCATCATTGAGGGTGTACTCAACTCACCAAAGTGAAACCGGCTCCACCAGGTCTTGTTTGCTCCCAACCAAGTTGTTATCAATCATACCAGAATCAAGACTAGGGTTCTCAAAAGCCCTAGCATCATGTCGAGCTTAAGGAGTACCCAAAGTAACAATTGGTACAGTAGACACATTCTTTTTGCTCAGAAACCCTTTATTCATCTCTCCCGTAAACCCTCACACACCAAACCAGCAGTATCAATCAACAAACCCTAACTATAGCAGTTAGGGTTTAAACACAATCGCACCACACCTTAACCACCAACCATAGTCGATACGACCACCAAATAAATAACCAATGATAAACCCTAACCTCTTAAAATCGATTGAAGAAAATCAAGTCGGATGCAGAATCGATTAGGGAACGATTAGAGTAAAACCCAGCGATTAGCAACCCTCGATATTAATTCTCAAAATCGAGTCCAAAGCATGCGTAATCCAGCAAACAAATTGATCAAGATTGTAACAACACGAATGATAATCACAATCAATCACAGGTTGTAGCAAGATAGACACGCTAAGAATCAGTTAAGAGAATGCGGGCTTCACTGTTTGCTTCATCAACATAGCACAGTACCCACGAGATGCGACGGAGGGTACTATGTAATAAAATTTTAGGCGATGAATATCTCAAATTTTTGTTTTGGGCTGGTGGATCTCATATTTTTGTTTTGAAAGCTTAATTATATTATACATTGTGGTTAAATAATTGTATTTTTTGGTAAATGGGTGTTTTTAATAGTGTATTAATTGTATTAAATAAGTAGTGTTTTTTTAGTTTTATAGGTGCTTTAAGTACTTGTAAATAAGAGCATCCACTATGGAAGTTTAAGAATAAGTCTATACACTTATGAAAATGTCCAAAAATTTTTATACCATAATGAGGAACCATTTCATGCCTATGTGGCATGAAAAGGTCTAGGATCTTGGAGAGGTCCAAAAAATGTTTATTTCCTTTTCTTTTCAACTAAATAATAAATGACATTCAAATGTTGAAGAAATTTTATAAACCTCAAAAGGTTTATCCATAGTAACAATAGGTTCATAACATAAAAAGTTTTAAGAATTAATGACATTATAAGATGTGACAATTTCATAAACCTTTAATAGGTTCATCCATAGATGCCATAATGCTTATAAGATAGTATTTGCTTAAAATCTATGATGGTCTTAAAACAATTAATAAGAGAGCGTCTTAAACTATTTATTAGTATAGATTTTAGGCTAAACGGAGTGGAGCCATGAGTCACTCACTCACACCGTGACTTCCACACACCAAAGCCCAACTCACGATCAAACTTGGTTAATTTAGTGAGTTACTCACCGATCACTGTTCCTAATAAAGTAGGACCCAAAGCAAAAGTAATATTTTTTTATTTGTTTTGTGAGTGTGTAAAATATTTAGTGAGGTATATTTTGTAAAAAGTGAGTATTTTAATGAAAGGTAAGTGAGAGTGACCACTACAGATCTATGATGAGTGAGAGTGAGTGAAAATAAAAAGAGATAAAAAGCTGAGGTGGCGCTATGTAACACCCCCAAAATTTGATACAGCGGAAGACTCAACAAGCTTTCGGGGTGCTACGGGGATTGGTATCCAACACAAGACAATATAGAACGAGATAAAGTAAACATAATAAAAACACAACCAAATACGGGGTTTTAAGGTTTACATTTATCCCAACATCATTCAGAGTTAGGCCCAAAATAAATAACAATAGGTCCAAATTTAATTATCAGAGTTCAGAAAATATAGATCCATAACCGTGTGCCTCAGCCGAGCCTTCCAATCCAAGCATGCACCTCAACACTTAATTACCTGAGAAAACGTGCTAAAAGTCAGCTTTCGCTGGTGAGATCATAGGTTTAAATTCAAATAATAATATAGTGGACATATACGCAAAACGCTTGCTAGCTAGACTAAGGATTCGCTAAAGGCCTGCGGATACCCTCCGCTCTCAATCATAACACACGGATACCCTTCCGTAATAACCAAACACACGGATACCCTTCCGTAACAACATAGATATTCGGGTAACCCCCGCAATACCAATAAATACTCGGATAACCTCCGAAGTAATAATAACCTATAGGTGCACACTACAGTATCTAAATAAGTCAACCTTGAATAGTACACACAACATATATGTGACTAAAGCTGACAATCCCAAATAACCAAATAAGCCAACCTTGAATAGTACACACGACATGTGTGACTAAAGCTGACAATAGATCCTAGTCCATACGCATAGCAAGTTTAGAAAGCATATAAAAGCGATAATAGTCCACGTAAAATAATTTGCACGTTTCTCACCCCAATCGTTGAAAACATAGTTCAAGAGTAAAAAGTGGGGCTATGACTCACCTCAAGTCCAGAAATATAGCAAGACGAGGTAGGTAGCAATAAGATGTATGATAACTCACGAAACAGCAACTACGGACTTGGCACGACCTAACAATATTAACTCTTTCAGAAATCATTTCCTCAAATATAATATTCCCAAACCCGGACGAGAATCCGTTTTATTTCCGAAAATCCATTTCGTATTAGTTTGGTGTATTTGCGTTTGGTATCCATACGGGTGGTGGGTCGACTCAAAACAAACCAACAAGATCACACGTAGAACATATAATAAACTATAGATCTAATATTAGCCCAATATATCATTTAAATAAATCGCCAAAGTTTACCAAATCCGTCGATTTGATAATCCTCATATTTATTTACGTAATATACCGTTCCAAGATTACACCCAATCTAAAGCACATATAAAGCACATAGCACGTAATTACTATATAGTATATATCTCAGTTTAATAAATTCCTCGTATATATCGTCAAATTGGCCAGATTTCCCGATATATACACTCGCAATCTATTACACTTTACATATACTACAACCTATGGGCGTCGTAGGATACGATGCCCACTAATATATTCGTTTCATATAACCAAACAACCCGGCTCAACCTTACGGTTGAGTGGTTATTTATTTATAGAAAACGTCTATATTAGTCGTCATATATCCGAGACAACACGAATGTCACACATAATAACTTACCTGGACCCGAGTGACGACAATTTCGCCTAACTCAATAAATCTATCCGTTGTATATTCGAAATGACATTTTATTAAACGTTTCATAATTGTCGGGAGTTTCCCGTTTATAACACAATTTTTATAATAATAATACGTTTAATAATATTACGCCACTTTCGTAGCCTAATATATATCTAATCGTATTATTTATAATACGACTCGTGATTATTATTATTATTAATATACGCGTTTATATAGTTATATATACGTTATTCACGTATATACTTTCGTATAAACGTTCATATTATCAATAATGATTATGACGAGTTTTATTATTCTCGTTTCAATTTTATTAGTTATTGAGTTATACGAAATGGTCATATGTCCGAGTCATGACTCTCGGCTCATTGTCCAAGTCCAATAATAAACCAAAGTCATAAATAATAAATCTCCGTCCAATCACAATCTCAACCACGGGCTACAACAATAAGGTCCGACTACGGTACCCAACTAACCTATCTCCGTCATCTAACGACCGTCTCATAACCGGTCCTCATATCATATACCACTCGACAACAACTTCACAATTACCAAAACCAAAACCAATATCCAATTCGACCCAAAGGTATACGGCCGAGAAATAAATACCACATCAATATAACAATAACAATTATAACTAAATAATAATATAACAATTAGTTTACAATTACTACAAATAACATTTAACCAAATTAGTGTTCGGGTCGGTTTACCAAGCCGAACCCGAGGCAACACTTCACCACAACTAGTATGGTTCCCACCCGAGACCTCCATGGTCTCGGCTAGCTCTAAATGAGCCAAACAAGCTACACGACCTACTAGGGTCGTCGGCCAAAATATCCATTCGACACCCCTGGTTAACCATAACCATCAATATCCGATCAAACAACCAAAATGAGATTCCAAGCACCTCATTCGAACACCAAGAAATATCAAAGGCCAAAGATTCGGCCAAACAAGCACCATCCGAGGGTAACACCCTCGGGTACACCTCGACCCGACGAAAAATAAACCAACCCGGATACCAAACTTATTAAGAAAAACGTTTTTCATCCACAACCCATCATCATATCACGTATTTAATTAAAACCCATTCGGATCTCACAAAATCGTGACCAAGGGTCGCGATTTTTATTAACCATACGAGTGGAAACTCGCTCACCTTCGAACAAAAGCTCAAAACCGTGGTAACCTTTCCAAAAATAAACGATTGGTGATAAATTTGGTGGTGATTCGTGTGATAAAGTGGTGATAGGAGGCGCGTGGTGCACTAGATCTAGTAGATTAGATGTTGTAGATCATGAATATGGTGGTGGTTTAGAGTGGTGGCCGGCGGTGCGCTGTGGTGGCCGGAATAATTAAGGGGCGGCTAGGGTTTAGCCAAAGAAAGAAAAGAGAGTGAGGGAGATAAGAGGAAAAGAGAGAGAATGAAAATTGTGTTGTGTTGTGTGTGGTGTTAACTGTGAACCGAAGGACCCTTTTAACTTTTCATTTTTTTTTTTTTTTTTTTTTTTTTTTAAAAGGTAAATGTAATAATAATAATAATAAGTGTAATAATAATAATAGTAATAATAATAATATTATTACGATTGAGCGGGTAATGTGGGTAGATGTAAAAACACGTGGCCCGAACCCGAACTCATTTTAAAATTTCCTTATCACACGAGAACCTTTCGTAATTAATTAAAATATATCACGGACTCGTTAAGACGAATCATAAAACTATGTTAGGTAATCCTAGTGCCAAAGTCAACGTAGTACCAAGTGAGAATTCAAATATACATCACCGATCACATAATCAAAAATGAATTATGAACATAATTCACGAATTCCATAACGTCATTAAATAAAATATCCATAACATAGGTCTTACAAGTTCGTTGTGAAATGAAAATTTCAAATAAAAATTATAAACGAACTTATATTGAAATGCGGGTTTTTAAAATAGCTCCCTAAACTGCCAGTTGTCACATCCTCCCCGTCTCAGAAGGAAACCCGTCCCGGGTTTCACTCGGAAAAATTCATCTACGAAGTGAAAAGCTTCGGATATCTCTTCCTGAACTCGTCCTCACGTTCCCACGTAAACTCTGGTCCATGTCGGGAATTCCAACAAACCTTGACGAGCGGAATGCGACTTCTCTTGAGTCGTTTAACTTCACGATCTAAAATCTCAATCGGTTCCTCCACGAAATTCAGTTTCTCATCAACACGAATGTCCCTCATTGGAATGACGGGCATTTCATCAGAAAGACATTTCTTCAAATTACTCACGTGAAACACGTCGTGAACTTTGCTCAGTTCAGACGGTAATTCCAACCTATAAGCCACGGGCCCAATTCTTTCTAAGATCAAGAATGGTCCAATGTAGCGCGGGTTGAGTTTACCACGTTTCCCGAAACGTATTACACCTTTCCAAGGCGAGACTTTCAGCATCACTTTGTCTCCAACCTGGAATTCTAAGGGTTTACGTCTCTGATCGGCGTAGCTCTTCTGCCTATCTCTGGCGGCTTGCAACCGATCACGAATCTGAGTTACTTTCTCGGTAGTTTCCAAAATAAGCTCAGGGCCTGTAAGTTGACTATCTCCAACTTCTGCCCAACCAATAGGCGAACGACACTTTCTACCATACAAAGCTTCGAATGGTGCAGCCTTAAGACTTGTGTGGTAGCTGTTATTATAGGAGAATTCCGCAAGGGGTAAATACTTCTCCCAGCCTTTACCAAAGTCTATGATGCATGCACGAAGCATATCCTCTAACGTCTGAATGTTCCTCTCACTTTGACCATCGGTTTGGGGATGATATGCAGTACTCATATCAAGCCTCGTCCCCAAAGCCGTTTGAAGTGATCGCCACAAAGCTGACGTAAAACGACTATCACGATCCGAAATAATAGATATCGGGACTCCATGACGCGAAATAATTTCCTTCACATATAACCTTGCAAGCTTATCCACACTATCTTCTTCACTAATAGCTAAGAAATGAGCAGACTTTGTCAGACGATCCACAATTACCCAGATAGCGTCACAACCGCTAGCTGTTCTCGGTAATTTAGTAATGAAGTCCATAGTAATCCGCTCCCATTTCCAGACTGGAAGTTCTGGTTGCGTTAGTAGTCCTGACGGTCTCTGGTGTTCAGCCTTAACCTTGGCGCATGTCAAGCACTTACTAACGTACGATGCTATATCTGCCTTCATACTTGGCCACCAATAGAACTTCTTAAGATCTTGGTACATTTTATCGGAACCAGGGTGAATGGAGTACTTTGACTTATGCGACTCATGCATAATCAATTCTCGAATTTCTCCATATAACGGTACCCAAATCCGATCTCCAAAACATAATAATCCATCCGAACGCTTAACAAATCCTTTCTCATTATTAGCCATCCCAAATATGTTCTCGGCAGATCTATTTTCTGCTTTCAATGCTTCCGTTTGAGCTTCGAGTATTTGAGATGGTAATGGCGATACGATAGTCATTCCCAATGACCTAACTCGTAATGGTGGTACTCTTTCCTTTCGACTAAGAGCGTCAGCAACAACGTTTGCTTTACCAGGATGATAGCGAATTTCACAATCATAATCGCTTAGCAACTCGATCCAACGTCGTTGTCTCATGTTGAGCTCTTTTTGATTCAAGATGTGTTGTAGACTTTTGTGGTCGGTAAACACAACACACTTGGTTCCGTACAAGTAATGTCTCCATATTCTTAAAGCAAAACCCACAGCACCGAGCTCCAAATCATGGGTAGTGTAGTTTTTCTCATGCTTTTTGAGCTGTCGGGAAGCATAAGCTATCACCTTCTCTCGTTGCATTAACACGGCTCCTAAACCTTTATGTGAGGCGTCACAATAGACAACGAAATCCTCGTTACCTTCTGGTAACGCTAAGATAGGAGCACTACACAACATTTTCTTAAGCAATTGAAACGCTTCCTCTTCTTTATCTCCCCATTCATACGTAACACTCTTTTGGGTCAATTTGGTCAATGGTTTAGCTATCTTCGAAAATCCCTCGATGAATCTTCGGTAATAGCCAGCTAAACCCAAAAATTGACGAACTTCGGTTGGGGTTGTAGGTGCAGCCCAATCTTTTATTGCTTCAATTTTTGCAGGATCCACGTGGACTCCTTGTCTATCAATCACGTGACCCAAAAATTGTACAGTCGGAATCCAAAATTCACATTTCGAAAACTTGGCATAGAGTTTCTCCTCCCTAAGCAATTCCAGAATGAGTCTTAGATGCTCCTCATGCTCTTTCTCACTCTTTGAATAAATCAGAATGTCATCGATGAATACAATCACGAACTTATCCAAGTATGGCTTACACACACGATTCATGAGATCCATGAATATTGCTGGTGCGTTAGTCAACCCAAACGGCATCACCTGAAACTCGTAATGCCCGTAACGGGTCCTGAAAGCCGGTTTCGGAATATCCTCCTCACGAACTCGAAGTTGATGATATCCCGATCTCAAATCGATCTTCGAATACACACTTGATCCTTGAAGTTGATCGAACAAGTCATCGATCCTAGGCAACGGGTATCGATTCTTCACCGTTAACTTATTCAACTCTCTATAATCAATACACATACGAAACGATCCATCCTTCTTCTTCACAAACAAGACTGGGGCTCCCCAAGGTGAAGAACTTGGTCTTATGAATCCCTTTTCGGCTAACTCCGCCAATTGTTTCGACAACTCTTCCAGTTCGGTAGGTGCAAGACGATAAGGTGCTCGTGCTACAGGTGCAGCACCAGGTATCAACTCAATCTGAAACTCCACTTGTCTAGTCGGTGGGATTCCCGGCAAATCATCAGGAAACACATCAGGAAAATCACGAACTATAGGCACATCTCCAATGCACCTTTCCTTTTTCTTCGTCTCGCCCTTCTCAGAAATTTGGGCTAAGAAAAGGTAACATCCCTTCTCCATTAACTTCGGTAACTTTGTGCAAGATATAACTGCTAATCGGGATGGGCTCCTATAATCCTTTCGGTCTCCTAGTATATTTAGGACTTCCTTTCCGTAGGGTACACGCACGATCTTCTCGTCGCAAAGTATGTGAGCACGATACTTCGACAACCAATCCATACCAATGATTACATCAAAACTTCCTAACGTGACGGGTAGAAGATCTATGTTGAAAGGGTGATTCAAGAAATTTAACGTACAACCTCGAATGATAGTATTAATCCTTTCTATGTTTCCATTAGCTAACTCAATATCATATCCAATTCCTAAGGCCATCGGGGGTTTCTCTAGTAAGGGTGCAAAGGTAGTGGACACAAAACTCCTATCGGCACCAGTATCAAACAGTATGGAAGCATAACGATTATTGAGAAGGAACGTACCAGTAACGACGTTCGGATCTTCTCCTCTCTCGTTCCCGAGTGCATACACTCTTCCCTGAGCAGCTCCAGCTTCCACACGTTGGTCCCCATTATCTTGTCGTCCACGGTTTCCATAATTGTACCCATTACCACCCGAGCCTTGATTTTCCACGGTTCCGCGATTCTCTACACTCATTCCTATAGTGTCCCTTCTTTCCACACCCATAACAGGTAACATCTGCCTTGTTTCTCATCTCAGGAGCAGCTTGAACCATTGCAAGGGGTCGAGCTCTACAGTCCCTAGCTGTATGTCCTTTCTTTGAGCAATTCTGGCATTTCACACTACACCATCCAGTGTGATGCTGATGGCAACGATCACACTTGGGTGCATCACCGTTCTGATTCTTCTTATCTCCATTCCCAATAGCATAAGCCTTAGCTTGTCTCTTGCTTCGGTGATCATTACTCTTAGAGTGACGGTCTCTCTTTCTCTTTCCATTCTTGTCCTTATCAGCTTCTTCTAATTCTAACGAATCCATAAGTTGTTGAGCAATTGTGATTGCCTCATGGATGTTTGCAGGCCTAGCAGAAATTACATCATTCCTCGTAGCTACAGGCAGACCATCAGTATACCTCTCGATCTTTTGAGTCTCGGTTTTCACCATATCAGGGCACAACAAGGCTAACTCCTGGTAACGACGATTGTAAGTCGCCATATCATTACCTTTCACCTTGTGGTTCCAAAACTCAATCTCTAGCTTCTTGACCTCATTCCTTGGGCAATAAGTCTGAATCAACAAGGACTTAAATTGCTCCCAAGTCATAGAAAGAATGGCAACGACACGCTATGTAATAATAAGCGAATAAGGACTCAATTTCCATAACACCCAAAATCACATAATACCATATACTAAGAACCATCAACCATACAATAGCGATCTAACATCGTTCCAACCAACGGATAACACAAAACATACTAATCGTTCCAAAAGAGACGAATACCAAACAAAATACATCAAAATATGATAACTAGCTTTTCTAACCGAACACTCCTCGGCTAAGAAAGCAACAAGAATATAACTCAAGCAACTAGCCACGGGGCTGACGGAGAATCCTCAACTCCTGCCTCAAGCCATCAAGATCCCTCCATAACGATCCTAACTCCACGCTACGGGTGTCTCGGTCTCTCTTGAGGTCAGCCACCTCCTTCTCTAGCTCGGCATTCCTTTGCCAAAGCTTGCGGTCGGCCTCACGAGCAGTAATAAACCCTCGCTGAATACTATCGATATGCTCATGGACATCCATCATAACTCTCCTCAGCTCAGTAGCCCTGCCCACAGCGACAGTCAAATCAACTCTCAAATCTGCTAGAAACTCTCCAATAACTCTCTCAAGTCGATCAGATACACGTGCAACTCTGTCACTAAGCTCAGTAATCCGAGCCCACAACCTGCCAACCTCACCCAACTCTGCATGCTCAGCAGAAACCTCAGAAGATGCATCCGACTCAACGGGACTACCAGGTGGCAACTCAAACAAGAACGGATGATCAGGTGAATCGGGCTCAATCGGGTGTACAGGTGAATCAGGCTCCTCAGCCTGAGCTGGTGGTGCTAACTCATCATCATCATCATCAGGCATCTCATCCTCCTGAGAGTCATCCTCCTCCTCAGGGTCATCATCATCACCATGCTCAGCCTCCTGAGGGTCATCCTCCCGCTCAGGGTCATCAGCCTCATCCTCACCCTCGTACTCCTCCTCCTCATCGGAAGAGTACCTCATCACTCGTCGTCTCCTGCTAGGTGAACCATGTGGAGATGTAGTAGGTGATCTAGGACGACGACGCAATGATGTGGGTGGCGCCTCAGACAGAAGAGAATGAGCATCAATCTGTAAAGGTGATGGAGTAGGGCGTACCGACATGCGTGCCGTAGCTCGGTGGGCAAAGCGTGGTGCCACACGAGCCAAAGCCTGATGAAGAGTAAGCTGCCTCGATGTACCAGGGAGCCCTAGAGAAGATGAGGGTCCCTGCGTAGATGCAGCAGGTAGTGCTGAAGTAGAAGCTGCCTGTGACACAATAGCTGAAGACATGGCCATCTGGTAAGGGTCATCAGATGCCATAGTGAACTGTGCAGGTAAAACTGGTGCAGTAAGGATGTCCTCGACGACATCGGGCATATGGGAGGCCATAGTATGTGACAACGGCGTAGGGTAGGTGTAAGTGTTTCAAAACAACTTAAATCACAACTCATAAAACCATACCAAACATACTCATCAAATAATTCCATATATAATCTCAATAAAAGAATTTCAAACACCGCATTACTAAAATGTTTATAAAACATATAGACCATATAAATCCTCGAGAACGCCATCTTATTACTAAAATCCATAAACCTCAAATCATCTCAAATATCTCATAATACCTCAAATAATAGAAGATGCTTCGGCTTGGCGGGCTGGCGGGCGGTAGTCAAGGATCATTTTCTATAAAAATACGGTTATAGTTTAGGCGTTTATTTACCTAGTTCTCTATAACCTTGGCTCTGATACCAATCTGTAACACCCCCAAAATTTGATACAGCGGAAGACTCAACAAGCTTTCGGGGTGCTACGGGGATTGGTATCCAACACAAGACAATATAGAACGAGATAAAGTAAACATAATAAAAACACAACCAAATACGGGGTTTTAAGGTTTACATTTATCCCAACATCATTCAGAGTTAGGCCCAAAATAAATAACAATAGGTCCAAATTTAATTATCAGAGTTCAGAAAATATAGATCCATAACCGTGTGCCTCAGCCGAGCCTTCCAATCCAAGCATGCACCTCAACACTTAATTACCTGAGAAAACGTGCTAAAAGTCAGCTTTCGCTGGTGAGATCATAGGTTTAAATTCAACTAATAATATAGTGGACATATACGCAAAACGCTTGCTAGCTAGACTAAGGATTCGCTAAAGGCCTGCGGATACCCTCCGCTCTCAATCATAACACACGGATACCCTTCCGTAATAACCAAACACACGGATACCCTTCCGTAACAACATAGATATTCGGGTAACCCCCGCAATACCAATAAATACTCGGATAACCTCCGAAGTAATAATAACCTATAGGTGCACACTACAGTATCTAAATAAGTCAACCTTGAATAGTACACACAACATATATGTGACTAAAGCTGACAATCCCAAATAACCAAATAAGCCAACCTTGAATAGTACACACGACATGTGTGACTAAAGCTGACAATAGATCCTAGTCCATACGCATAGCAAGTTTAGAAAGCATATAAAAGCGATAATAGTCCACGTAAAAGAATTTGCACGTTTCTCACCCCAATCGTTGAAAACATAGTTCAAGAGTAAAAAGTGGGGCTATGACTCACCTCAAGTCCAGAAATATAGCAAGACGAGGTAGGTAGCAATAAGATGTATGATAACTCACGAAACAGCAACTACGGACTTGGCACGACCTAACAATATTAACTCTTTCAGAAATCATTTCCTCAAATATAATATTCCCAAACCCGGACGAGAATCCGTTTTATTTCCGAAAATCCATTTCGTATTAGTTTGGTGTATTTGCGTTTGGTATCCATACGGGTGGTGGGTCGACTCAAAACAAACCAACAAGATCACACGTAGAACATATAATAAACTATAGATCTAATATTAGCCCAATATATCATTTAAATAAATCGCCAAAGTTTACCAAATCCGTCGATTTGATAATCCTCATATTTATTTACGTAATATACCGTTCCAAGATTACACCCAATCTAAAGCACATATAAAGCACATAGCACGTAATTACTATATAGTATATATCTCAGTTTAATAAATTCCTCGTATATATCGTCAAATTGGCCAGATTTCCCGATATATACACTCGCAATCTATTACACTTTACATATACTACAACCTATGGGCGTCGTAGGATACGATGCCCACTAATATATTCGTTTCATATAACCAAACAACCCGGCTCAACCTTACGGTTGAGTGGTTATTTATTTATAGAAAACGTCTATATTAGTCGTCATATATCCGAGACAACACGAATGTCACACATAATAACTTACCTGGACCCGAGTGACGACAATTTCGCCTAACTCAATAAATCTATCCGTTGTATATTCGAAATGACATTTTATTAAACGTTTCATAATTGTCGGGAGTTTCCCGTTTATAACACAATTTTTATAATAATAATACGTTTAATAATATTACGCCACTTTCGTAGCCTAATATATATCTAATCGTATTATTTATAATACGACTCGTGATTATTATTATTATTAATATACGCGTTTATATAGTTATATATACGTTATTCACGTATATACTTTCGTATAAACGTTCATATTATCAATAATGATTATGACGAGTTTTATTATTCTCGTTTCAATTTTATTAGTTATTGAGTTATACGAAATGGTCATATGTCCGAGTCATGACTCTCGGCTCATTGTCCAAGTCCAATAATAAACCAAAGTCATAAATAATAAATCTCCGTCCAATCACAATCTCAACCACGGGCTACAACAATAAGGTCCGACTACGGTACCCAACTAACCTATCTCCGTCATCTAACGACCGTCTCATAACCGGTCCTCATATCATATACCACTCGACAACAACTTCACAATTACCAAAACCAAAACCAATATCCAATTCGACCCAAAGGTATACGGCCGAGAAATAAATACCACATCAATATAACAATAACAATTATAACTAAATAATAATATAACAATTAGTTTACAATTACTACAAATAACATTTAACCAAATTAGTGTTCGGGTCGGTTTACCAAGCCGAACCCGAGGCAACACTTCACCACAACTAGTATGGTTCCCACCCGAGACCTCCATGGTCTCGGCTAGCTCTAAATGAGCCAAACAAGCTACACGACCTACTAGGGTCGTCGGCCAAAATATCCATTCGACACCCCTGGTTAACCATAACCATCAATATCCGATCAAACAACCAAAATGAGATTCCAAGCACCTCATTCGAACACCAAGAAATATCAAAGGCCAAAGATTCGGCCAAACAAGCACCATCCGAGGGTAACACCCTCGGGTACACCTCGACCCGACGAAAAATAAACCAACCCGGATACCAAACTTATTAAGAAAAACGTTTTTCATCCACAACCCATCATCATATCACGTATTTAATTAAAACCCATTCGGATCTCACAAAATCGTGACCAAGGGTCGCGATTTTTATTAACCATACGAGTGGAAACTCGCTCACCTTCGAACAAAAGCTCAAAACCGTGGTAACCTTTCCAAAAATAAACGATTGGTGATAAATTTGGTGGTGATTCGTGTGATAAAGTGGTGATAGGAGGCGCGTGGTGCACTAGATCTAGTAGATTAGATGTTGTAGATCATGAATATGGTGGTGGTTTAGAGTGGTGGCCGGCGGTGCGCTGTGGTGGCCGGAATAATTAAGGGGCGGCTAGGGTTTAGCCAAAGAAAGAAAAGAGAGTGAGGGAGATAAGAGGAAAAGAGAGAGAATGAAAATTGTGTTGTGTTGTGTGTGGTGTTAACTGTGAACCGAAGGACCCTTTTAACTTTTCATTTTTTTTTTTTTTTTTTTTTAAAAGGTAAATGTAATAATAATAATAATAAGTGTAATAATAATAATAGTAATAATAATAATATTATTACGATTGAGCGGGTAATGTGGGTAGATGTAAAAACACGTGGCCCGAACCCGAACTCATTTTAAAATTTCCTTATCACACGAGAACCTTTCGTAATTAATTAAAATATATCACGGACTCGTTAAGACGAATCATAAAACTATGTTAGGTAATCCTAGTGCCAAAGTCAACGTAGTACCAAGTGAGAATTCAAATATACATCACCGATCACATAATCAAAAATGAATTATGAACATAATTCACGAATTCCATAACGTCATTAAATAAAATATCCATAACATAGGTCTTACAAGTTCGTTGTGAAATGAAAATTTCAAATAAAAATTATAAACGAACTTATATTGAAATGCGGGTTTTTAAAATAGCTCCCTAAACTGCCAGTTGTCACACGCTAAGGTGACGCTGAGTGACTTCTTACCACTACTTCTAGCCTCGTACAAATCTACTTATTAGGTGGACCCTTACAGTGGCTCAAATTGCTTGGATGACAACCACAATATCATCTAGTTTA
Source organism: Artemisia argyi (assembly GCA_030686995.1). NCBI lineage: Eukaryota > Viridiplantae > Streptophyta > Magnoliopsida > Asterales > Asteraceae > Artemisia > Artemisia argyi. Next base: position 15,709 of record JARVZY010010811.1, read on the forward strand.
ATCTAAATTTAATTAAATTGATTACCTACTTTAACATCGTTAACGCCTCTTCTTCAAGTCATCAAAGTGTTGCTCTTCTTAATATTAGTTCAAAAGATATGTGGAATCTGTTAGAAGTTGTGGTCCAAGACTTTATATACTTGCAGATAATACATACTGAGTTTAATAATAATAATAATAATAATAATAATAAATAAATAAACAAAGAAAGTCAAAAAGAATAAGAATTCGTATTAACTCTCACGTGTATGAGTTTCCTCAGTAAACTTTTTAGTTTTTAATCATGAGGAAAAGCACATGCATGAAAACATAATACTAGTATCATCACAACTACCTCACGTACACTATGATATATATGTGACCAAGAACTTCATCTTTGAACCTATGTGGGATAGAAAGTTGGAATAGTTCTCTATATTATATATTCCGCAGAAGAATTTTATGTACATGAAAAGAAATAAATAAAGCAAGAGTTAGAGCATGAAACATGAAAGTAACAATTTTGATAACATGAAATTAATTAGATATTGTTATTACTCTAACAATGAAAGATCGCAATATGCTTTGTATTTAAAGGACTTGTGATTTTTTCTAAGTGTTTTCGTATCGTAAATCGTTTATGTAGAAATCTATATATTATGTTTTAGGGTCATAATCGTTGGAATATTTAAGTAATATGATACTTGCTTTGGCCCTAGGTTGTTTAGAAGTGTATTATTCCGATCACCAAGCACTTTTTGAATGCTCAATTTGTGAATTATAAATGTATATATTCACGCTTGCAAGTAGCTAAGCAAGGGTCATGAATGTTTCCGGCTAGCGCTAGTTCTATAATCTTGGGTAGTTTCTACGTTATACACGTCTATTTTTCGCCGTGCCACCACTCACTTTGACTGTGTGGTCATAACTCTTTGGTTGGAGGTTTTAATGGGTTTCGTTTCAGTTGTCAAGGGTCATACTCCGTGTTTCGTCAATTTCCATGCTTTCTGCCGGGGGTGATTGCCCTCAAGTGGTCATGTGATTAGTTAGTTTTGGGTGACATAGTTTCTCCTTTAAATGTTTGAATTGTTATAGTTGTAATTTGGTATTATCACTATCAAGAGGGTCAAGATTGCTGTTTTAGGTCGTTTTCGTAGTTTCAGGATCGTAAGGGTCAATATTGTTGTTTAGAGTTGTTGTAAGTCCTCCTAGGTCTCTAGCATCTTGCTAGTTTTTATTTATGTGCAATATAATTGCATTATTTATGTATAATATAATTGCCATAAAAGAAAGGTTGCTTAATTTCATCACATCAGTAACACCGAGCGATCTCCAATAGAAAAAGAAGAACAAAGAACGATAACGAAGAAAAGTAAAAAAGATTAAGAATTTATATTAACTCTCTGCACTACAAGTTCATCCATGCTATGTATTACTATTAGCTTGCAAACTATTACAAGCATGTGTTGGTTTTATAGACAAAATAATAATAGTCGTGTGTTAGGATCGAACTTGAGATCACGGGATTGCACACAATACGTATGAAGAGAAAATGTAATAATTATTTATAAAATGTTATAATTAATTATTAAACACAAAATAAATAATAATAATTAGTATTATTGATTAATGACTAATTATTTATTAAACGAATATTAGGAAAGTAAATACTAGACAAAACATGGAAACAAGAGAAGGTTCCGGAAACCCTCTTTGGGCTCCAAAACCGATCGGCAAGGGGGTAAACCCACCTCCTTTGTGCCTTGAGCTCCAAGTCTTGTGTAGTATATAAGCTAACCCAAGATGTAGGTTTTTCTCATAACTTGTACACACATATCTTGGTGTTTTCTTCTTCTTTTCTTCCTTGGTCGATCCATCCAAACGAACCCATTAGGGTTTCGATTTTCTTGTGTCTAAAACAAGGTTTTGTGTTTATTACTTGCAAATACTTTTCTTGAATTAGTACGTGTGTACAAGAACGTGAACCAAACACACTATTGTTTGATTCTTGGATTGAATTACAAAAAGGTAAGGGGTAATTCATATAATCCTTATAAACCCTAATTAGGGTTCTTGGTTCCGGAAGATTGCTTTGATTCTTGTTCGGGCTAGAATCACAAAGGTACGTTTACGATTTAAATAATTGATTAATTAATTACATGTTATTCGATCTATTATAATTGCTTCCGCTTATGCTCACTTTGATGTTCATGGTTTATTAATATGAATGTCATGATATAATAATTCCAACAGTGGCATCTAGAGCCGTTATAATGTGTAATTAATTATCGAAACGCATAAAAATTGGATCTTGATTCGTTTAGTTACATGTTTTTAGGGTTTATTTGTTAGATTCCTAACCCTAAAACATTTATGGGTCGATTGACCTTAATAGGGTTTTAAGGTTTATGGCTTTTAATTTTTTAATATGATTAGAAACCCTAGGATGTCATGTAATTGTTATGCGTTTTAGTAAACGATCTTGGTGCAATATGTTAATTGTTAAGCTAAATCCATGAAAAAGTGCATATTTGCATGGATTTTTATTGTGATATTATTTAAATTGTTTAAATTGTTTATATGAATTAATGGTTAAGTTATATTAAAACATGTAAATTTTGATAGATGTCGAATTGGGGAAGACTCCAATATTAAGTAATCAATTATGTGCTATGTGGTATTTATTTAATTTTGGCTTACGCAATCGATTTATCGATGTATGTGCCTCTTTTTCCAAGAAAAAGAAAGCCCTAATTGAATTAATACGTAATACACCTAGATTTGATTATTAATAGGACTTTTGAATAAGACTTGCATGTAGCTACATGTTTTATACATATTTAATTGTTATGATTATGTATATGTGTTTATTTAGTTGTTTTATTTTTTATTGTTTATTACTTTTTTTTTTTATTTATTGTGTTAGACATGTTTATAAACGAAAAGGGTAGTTTTTTGAATAGAAAAATAATACGGACTAAATAATGGCGAAATTGTTTTGGTTTTAAGAGTTTAAATTTCAAATGATTGGTTGATTGATATTTTTGTACGTAATGGTTAAATAGGCTCGATCGAAGTTTACACACTATAAGATGGGTATAAGGATGGCAACGCATTAAATTGTGGCCTTAGAGAGACAACATTCTGTCTTAACGCTCGTTTGTGTGTAAATTAGACTTACCGAACAACCATTACATGTACATTGTCATCTTAAGGGTGAATAATCCACAATTCCACAATGATTATCCGAAACACTAAGCTTTCGGGCTTATGCAAAAGTATGATATAGTGGACGATAATTGATGGTTATTCTTTAATTGGTGAACCCGATACCTCAATCAAAACTTTGTTATTTTACTCTTAGCTAATTGGTAATAAAAAATGTTTTGTAAAACCAATGTTATGAAGTTGTATGCATGCTTCTTCATACATTATTTTGATCACATCAAAATATTAATACCCTTATAAAATTAAGTCGAATGCCATCTAATTAAGAACACTTGAAGTTGTAATTTACGTCATGTGAGAACTTGGCGAGATTGCAATGGAGAGGTAAATTTCATAGATTCATTGCTAGCAGATCAACTGATGTGATGGATTTGTGAGTTTGCAGTTTTTAAGTTAGAAGACTTAAATTGAGTAGTAAGTGAGATCTTGGACTCAAGGCATTAAGATGGGGACTAAACATGCTTACAATACAAATGTTTTGTGATTGTAAATCCCATATATCTAGGAATTGGACAAATGTTATGCCAATTACTTGTACGACAAGTTACCTCATATTATACTTTCATTACTAGAAGATCAACTGATGTGATGAAACTATGTTTATGGAGGATCCTAGTTTTCAAGATTATTCTATGGATATTAATTTTCCTTGGGTATTTTAATTTTCTTGAAAAATTGTATTATCAAAAATACTAATGTTTTGAACTTTCTTTATCTGTAGAAATGGCTCAAACTGATAACACCAATTTTCGTTCTGTGTTCAAAACTTATTTTGAACGAGAAAAATTGACTGGCTCGGAAAATTTCAATGATTGGTACCGTTCACTAAGGATTGTCCTGCGAGTGACTGGTCAACTCGAAATCTTGAAAAAGCCTTGTCCTGAAGAACCTGTAGGCGAGGCAGCTACTGAAGCTGCTAAGGCCAAATGGAATCTTGATTGCAAGGAACATATTGATGTGGCCGCAATGATGTTAGGGGCGATGTCCACACCTCTTCAAAGGCAGTTTGAGGAGTATTTCCCCATGAACATGATTGATGAACTCAAGAAACTCTGTGAGAAACCATCAAATGTAGAGATTTACGATTTGATGGAGGCTCTACATGGTTGTAAGCAGGGTGATGGTGAACCTGTGAGTGCTCATGTGTTGAAGATGAAAAGTTTCGTGGATCAACTACAAACACTTAAGAAACCCTGTGACAATGATATGGCTGTGAACTTAATCAATAGGTCCCTTAACAAGGATTTTAATGGTTTTGTGAGGAACTTCAATATGCATTGCGTGGGGAAGACAATAAGTGAATTGCACGCACTGCTCATTGATTATGAGAAAGGGTTGACACCAAAGGCTCCTACGCCCCAAGTTCTTGCTATACAAAGGGGTAGAATTAACAAGCCAAATGCGAACAAGAAGAAGGGTAAAGGAAAGAAGAAGGCTGATAAGAATAAGCAGGTTATGGCTTATCAACCACCTCAACCTAAGAAGAACCCTCCTGTCAAGAATAATCCAAAGAAGGATCAAGGATGCCATTACTGCAAGGTGATGGGCCACTGGAAGAGGAATTGTCCTCTTTATCTCGATGACTTGCGAAACAATAAGGTTAAGAAGACTGGGCACATGGGCGCCAACACTTCAGGTAACTTATTTGTCATTGAATTATTTACTTTATCTCATAAATTAAATTCCTGGGTATATGATACTGGATGTGGTATTAATATTTGTAATACACTGCAGGGGTTTAGAGAGGAAAGGAGACTAGCTTATGGGGAGCAATTTCTGCATGTGGGAAATAGAGCACAAGCAGCAGTTGAAGCCATAGGAATGTTTGATTTAGTTTTACCTTCGGGTTTAGTACTTTGTTTAAACAATTGTCATTATGCACCTTCTATAATTAGAGGTGTTGTTTCCTTTTCATGTTTGTTGGATCTTGGTTTTTCTCATACTATTGATGGCAATAAAATTTCTGTTTCTTTAAATGGTGTATTTTATTTTAATGCTGTTGCTGTGAATGGTGTGTTTGAAATTGATATGAATAATTGTGTGACTTCCAACAATAATAATAATTCGATGTACAGCATAAGTAAGAGAATGAAGTATGACTTGAATTCGTCTTACCTTTGGAACTGTAGACTTGCCCATATAGGTAAGACTCGCATGCAAAAGCTGCAACGTGAAGGGCTTTTGAATAATATCAATGATGAGTCATTTGATAAATGCGAATCGTGTATTTCTGGGAAGATGACGAAGAAACCTTTTCATAATAATATGGAAAGAGCTTCAGATCTACTTGGTTTAATACACACGGATGTATGTGGACCACTTAGACATGTGTCAAGGAGAGGTGCTGTTTACTTCTTAACTTTTACAGATGATTTCAGCCGTTATGGTTATGTTTATTTACTTAAACATAAACATGAAGTGTTTGAAACATTTAAAGTTTTCAAAGCAGAAGTAGAATTGCAATTGGGAAAGAAGATTAAAGCTCTTCGTTCTGATCTAGGTGGTGAATACCTTAGTCAAGATTTTAAAGATTTCTTAACTGAGAATGGAATTGTCCAGAATCTCACATCTCCATATACTCCACAACAAAATGGTGTATCTGAGAGAAGGAATCGTACATTGTTGGACATGGTTCGATCAATGTATAATCTTACTAATCTTCCTTTGTCTTTTTGGGATTATGCTCTTGAATCAGCTGTTCGTATTTTGAATATGGTTCCCACCAAGAAGGTTGATAAGACACCATATGAGATATGACTGGAAAAGCTCCGAACTTGTCTTATTTAAAGGTCTGGGGTTGTGAGGCGTATGTTAAACGTGACTCACAAGATAAACTCCAACAAAGATCTGTAAAATGCATTTTCGTAGGATACCCTAAGGAAACTATGGGTTACTACTTTTACTACCCACCTGAGAACAAAGTGTTTGTTGCAAGATATGGTGATTTTCTTGAAAGTGATTTTGTGACTCAAGAAATCAGTGGGAGTGTATATGATCTAGAAGATGATCTAAATAATGCATTACCTTCAGAAAACACTAGCACACTTCCTATAGAACCGGAAAGTCTGGGTCCTCCACCGGAAGTTGAAGTAATTCCCATTTGCAGATCTTCAAGATCTATGAAAGCTCCTGACCGTCTATGTCTTAATGTAGAGGTTGATGAGCATACACTAGGGGATCTTAATGAACCTACTAGTTATAGAGCTGCCATTAATAGCCCTCAAAAGGCTAAATGGAAAGCTGCTATGGATGGGGAAATACAATCCATGCATGATAATGAAGTCTGGGAAGAAGTTGACTTACCTCCTGGTGCCAAGGTAGTTGGGAGTAAGTGGCTTTACAAAATCAAGACTGACATGGATGGATATGCACACATTTATAAGGCTCGTCTAGTTGCTAAAGGTTTTACTCAAACTTTTGGAATTGATTACGAGGAGACGTTTTCTCCTGTAGCAGACATAAGAGCTATAAGAATTCTCATAGCTATAGCAGCATACTATGACTATGAGATTTGGTAAATGGATGTGAAAACCGCTTTCTTAAATGGTCATCTAGATGAAGACATCTATATGGCACAACCAGAAGGGTTTGAAAATCCAGATTTCCCAAATCGTTTATGCAAGCTTAAAAGATTCATTTATGGATTAAAGCAAGCATCACGATAATGGAACAAGAGGTTTGATGCTGAGATCAAAAAGTTTGGATTCACTCAAAATCTTGATGAGCCATGTGTGTATCATAAAGCTAGTGGGAGTGATAATGTAACTTTCCTAATTCTATATGTTGATGACATATTGATCATGGGAAAAGACATTCCAAGTTTGCAAAAGGTTAAGGCATATCTTGGAAAGTGCTTTTCTATGAAAGATTTAGGAGAAGCTGCATACATTCTGGGAATCAAAATCCATAGAGATAGATCAAGGCGGTTAATTGGATTAAGTCAAAGTGCTTACATTGACAAAATATTGAAAAGATTCAATATGCAAAATTCCAAGAAAGGATATTTGCTGATGGAAGTAAAACATGGCTTATGTAATGAGTTTTGTGCTTCAACACCTGCTGAGGTGGCTCGCATGAGTAAAGTTCCTTATGCTTCGGTTGTAGGATCTATTATGTATGCGGTTAAGTGCACAAGGCCAGATGTGGCGTTTGCTCAAAATATTACCAGTCAATTTCAACAGAATCCAGGTGATAAACATTAGATTGCTGTTAAGCATATTCTTAAGTATTTGAGGAATACAAAAGATATGTTTTTGGTATATGGTGGAAATCCAGCTGCAGAACTTTGTGTTATAGGTTTCTGCGATGCATCCTTTCAAAGTAATAAAGATGATTCGAAGTCTCAGATGGGTTATGTCTTTGTTATCAATGGAGGAGCTGTAGACTGGAGGAGCAAGAAGCAGAGTACGATTGCGATGTCTGCAACAAAAGCTGAATACATTGCTGCTTCAGAAGCTGCTATGGAGGCTGTTTGGATTAGGAAATTCGTTTCTGGGCTTGGTGTTATGCCTTCAATTCAATTACCTATTAATATGTATTGTGACAATTCTGCTGCAATCATATTTGCCAATGAACCTGGAGTCATGAGAGGCACCAGACATTTTCTACGGAAGTATCACTTTGTTCGTGAAAAGGTTGACGAAGGTGAAATAAATCTGTTGAAGGTTCACACAGATGATAACTTAGCTGATCCGTTCACTAAGGCTTTGGCGAAAGAGAAGCTTAATGAATTAGCCAATGGAATTGGTCTTAAATTAGCTAGTAGTTTCATGCATAATTGTGATTAGTATTTGGATAAAGGATATTGTAAACAATTATTATTTTAATGAAATAAAGTATGTTGGTATGTTTATTTCTGTTATTAATTATTGTTGTCCTATTTTTGCATGTTTAAATCCATGAATAAGAGTTATTCTAAATTGTCCGTTGTCAGTTAATAATATGGAAATATTATTAAATTAAGACAAATCTGAAGTTGGTATAATATACTTAAAGTATATTGATGCGTAGACATGCCATTTCAGACGATATTCGATGATACTGAATATAGGACTTATCCCAACTATATGATGTTACTTTATGGATCTTGTCATTAAGTAAATCATAAGAAGTTATCCTTAGACTTGAGATACAAGATAACGATCATGAATATAGTATATTTTTGTGGAACAACTTAACGCTATACGTAACTGGTAGTCATAAGGGTTGTTTTCGGAAGTGTTACAAAGTTTGTGTGTTTTGCTTGTAATCAATAAAGAATTTGTTCCTTCAAATTAATTTTTGGAGTTTAATACTGCTGGGCCCCTCGTAGGGTTGTCAAGGTGTTTGCGTGGCCACGCCCAAGGTCTTTCATGAAAGGTTCAAAAGATTTGGTAATCTTGTCAATTTCTAAAAACGAGAAACAGAATGGTTAATTAAGGAATGACCTAGATCCATATCCTTGTTTAACACGGTATTAGAAACAAAGGGATAATAATAATGAGAAATCATTAAAAGGTTTTCCAGGAGCCTTACTCAAGTTGTACTAGAGGCATCGGCGTGTTGCAAGACGCTAACCGATGTGATCACACTATTATGATATGTCTAAGTGGGAGCTGTTAGTTTTATAGACAAAATAATAATAGTCGTGTGTTAGGATCGAACTTGAGATCACGGGATTGCACACAATACGTATGAAGAAAAAATGTAATAATTATTTATAAAATGTTATAATTAATTATTAAACACAAAATAAATAATAATAATTAGTATTATTAATTAATGACTAATTATTTATTAAACGAAGATTAGGAAAGTAAATATTAGACAAAACATGGAAACAAGAGAAGGTTCCGGAAACCCTCTTTGGGCTCCAAAACCGATCGGCAAGGGGGGTAAACCCACCTCCTTTGTGCCTTGAGCTCCAAGTCTTGTGTAGTATATAAGCAAACCCAAGATGTAGGTTTTTCTCATAACTTGTACAATCACATCTTGGTGTTTTCTTCTTCTTTTCTTCCTTGGTCGATCCATCCAAACGAACCCCTTAGGGTTTCGATTTTCTTGTGTCTAAAACAAGGTTTTGTGTTTATTACTTGCAAATACTTTTCTTGAATTAGTACGTGTGTACAAGAACGTGAATCAAACACACTATTGTTTGATTCTTGGATTGAATTACAAAAAGGTAAGGGGTAATTCATATAATCCTTATAAACCCTAATTAGGGTTCTTGGTTCCGGAAGATTGCTTTGATTCTTGTTCGGGCTAGAATCACAAAGGTACGTTTACGATTTAAATAATTGATTAATTAATTACATGTTATTCGATCTATTATAATTGCTTCCGCTTATGCTCACTTTGATGTTCATGGTTTATTAATATGAATGTCATGATATAATAATTCCAACAGCATGAACTCAACCATAGAGCTGAAAACATAATACTAGTCTAATCACAAGTGACTCATGTACACTATGGTATATCAGTAACAACCAACTTGATTCTTACAACTATGTGGGATAGAATGTTAGGATAGAAGGTTGGCATAGTTCTCTAAATTGCATATTATGTATAAGAAATTTATGTACATGAAAAGAAGAAAATAATGCAAGATTTAGAGCATGAACATGAAGGTAACAATTCGGATAACATGAAATTATATGTTGTTATAGCTCCAATAATGAAAGAACCTATGATTTTCTCTAAGTGTTTACTTATTTGAAATTGCTTATGTAGAAAGGGACTAATCTCCACCCTCTATCTTCCCTCCATCTTTATTTGATCTAATGGATGAGATTAATCCCAACAATTTAAAAAACCCACTTTCATTTTTTTTTTCAAATATTAATATCTTTCAAACCGTTAATCGTTAAGCGAAAAAAAATATACCGTTACGAAGAGCATTTAATTATCTTTCTATAGATAGGCTAATTGATATATTTCCGACAAATTTTTTTTTTCTCGTTTTTTTCATGTTTTTTTTTCGTGGCCGAAAAAATCATATATGATATTACATATAATATCATATATGATATTACATATCATTTACATATCATATATGATATGTAATATCATATATGATATCATATATGATATTATATGTAATATCATATATGATATGCAATATCATATATGATTTTTTTTTCGACCACGAAAAAAAAACGTGAAAAAAATGATTTTTTTTTTCGAAAGTATATCAAAGTGCCCGTCTATAAAAAGATAATTAAATGCCCGTCGCGATGGTGCAATTATTTTCGCTTAACGATTAACGGTTTAAGAGATATTTAAATTATAAAAAATGGGTGAAATAATAAAATGCTTTTAATCTCAACCATTGATTTCCTTTTTAGATGGATGGTGGGGATGAGTCCCTTGGTATGTGAGAAATGTTTGGTTTGTAGAATAACTCGACTCATGTAGAAATTTAAATGCCGTCGAACAAATTACATTTTTGGGTCATACACGTTAAAATAATTATGTATTATGATGCTTGCTTCTTCCAACCTATGTGGGACACAATGTTAGGATAGAAGACTAGAAAAAGGTTTCCAAAAATAAATGGTAAATGTGTTTGGAGCATGAAATAGTTGAAATCATATCTTGTATCAGTATTATGATCCTTGTTTTGGACTTATGTTGTAGCTGGCAACTTCTTTCTTCAACCCATGCGGGATAAAATGCTAGGATTATAAGGTTAGAAAAGGTGCCCATATAATATTAAAGATTTTTATTTACATGGAAAGCAAGAGATAATGCAAGAATTGGTGAAAGATAAGTCACTTGGAACTCCAAATTGAAGTTCAGAAGCAACTAAGCAAAGTTTTCAACGACAAACGACACTTATGTCAAAATCTAATAGTAAGCAACTATGCAATCCTTTATTTATACTTCTTTGATATAATCCTTTCAAAAAAATACTTCTTTGATATAAGATAAGCCATGTGTTTCTATTGCTATAATAACAACTGTTATTCATGTTTAAAATCGAGATTTGGCTAAATGAATTAGGTGGTCATGTGTTTGTGTAAAGTATGTTAACATCTTATATGCCGGATTTGATAACGTAGTCATATGTTTCTATTGGCATCTAAAATATGTGCTCCTTTCTAACTTGTGTGACCTTAAAACTTAAAATGTTCTCCACCAAAACATGTTTACCAAAATCAAAATAAAAATAAGGGAAAAATATTTATTAATGTATCATATTTGTCACAAATATTACTTCTGTGTAGCAAACAAAAAAAAATAGCTTTTCAATACACTAAAGTTGACATTTTTGTCTTTCTTTTGTGTAATAAAGATAAAAAAAAATATATGTAGTTACCATTTTACCCTTGATTTTTTTTAAATTGCATCCAATGTCCTTTGGCTAAATTACATAAATGGTCCTTGTTGTTTAGAGAAAATTGCGTCAACCGTCCCCATTTTTTCCAATTTTTTTTAAAATATATATTTTTTTTCGAAAATATTTTTTTTTCAAAGATATTTTTTTTTCGAAAATATCTTTTTCCGAAAATATTTTTTTTCCAAAAATATATTTTTTTTCAAAAATATTTTTTCTCGAAATTTTTTTAACCCGGAATTTTTTTTCGAAAATATCTTTTTCCGAAAATATTTTTTTTTCAAATTTTTTTTTTCGAAAATATTTTTTTCCGAAAATATTTTTTTTTCAAAAATATTTTTTTTTTCAAAAATATATTTTTTCAAAGTTTTTTTAACCCGATTTTTTTAAATATTTTTTTTCGAAAATATTTTTTTTCCCGAAAATATTTTTTTTCAAAAATATTTTTTTTTGAAAATATTTATTTTTCCAAAATAATTTTTTTGAAAAAGAAATTTTGAAAAAAAAAGGGACGGTGGACGCAATTTTCTTCAAACGACAGGGACCATTTATGTAATTTAGCCTAAGGACGGTGGATGCAATTTTCGCAAACACACAGGGACCATTTATGTAATTTGAAAGGGTCAAATAGTCATAATACACAAAGAAAGACAAAAATGTCAACTTTAGTGTACTAAAAAGCTATTTTTTTTTGTTCGCTACACGAAAGTAACATTTGTGACAAGTATGGTACATTAATAAATATTTTTCCCTAAAAATAAAAGAAAAAAAAGTTAAGATTTCATATGGGTTTTCGGGTATCATTCACCCTTGTGAATTTTTTAACCTCAAGGATGGGATAACACACGAAGACATACTACTAGTCTTAACACATTTAACACACATACACTTACGGTATATAAGTAACCAACAACTTCTATCTTCAGCCGATGTGGGATAGATTTTCAACTTCAAGATAATAGATTTAAAAATGTATGATCTTAAAGAAATATGTTTAATAAATAACTTATGTTTCCTATTTGTAGCAACGCAAAACATTGTGGTAGCATTACAAGTAACCATTTTAGTTTAAACCAAGCTCTAAAAGTTTACATAGAGGCAAAATAGAAAATGATTTTTAATTATGAAAAGTCTCACAAACAATAATCATGTATGAGATTCCTCAATTGGTTAGTTTATTTCACTTCCATTTGCTTAAACTACTTTCTGATACCATTTTTACAATGCACAATAGAAAGTGATGTTTTCATTCATAAGACAAGTTTCACAAACAGAAATCATTGAGATTACATGAATGGTTATTGTACTTCACTTCCATCTGCTATGAATGTGTAACGACCGAAAACATTATAACTATATATTAAGTAACAAATTTACAAACATTAATCCATACACATTATAACCATTCTCATATATGGGCACAGAAAGTGGTATTTTCCAATTTCAAAGATGTTTTAAGAAATAAGTTGTTTAATTCATTTCATTTGCTATGTGCCTACGTATAATGATCAAAACAAATTTGAGTAATATGATTGTTACTCATACTCTTTATCAGTTAGTCATTCGTAACTGACTTAAAAACTAGATTTACTTCTTAAGCTATGCGTAACTAAAGATTAAAATGTTTTCCACCAAAATGTGTTTATATAATAAAAGGAAATTGTAGAAAAGAATTTCGAAGTTCATACAAGTGTTCATGTAAACCACATCCTGCAATTTTTACAAGTTATCTTTGCCAATTTGAACTTGTAAAGACTCCAAGATACATGAGAAATTGAAAACACTGTACTATCCAGTCACAAATAAGCCAGACAGACGAGTGTCGTACAGGGCCGGATATCACCATGTGCAAGGTGTGCGATGGCACAGGGCCTCCATTTTCTTAGGGGCCCCTTGATTACAAGCACCACAGACTAATACAATCAGATTTTCACCTTATACTTGATAATAATATGTTTAAAAACGTTTTATACTTAGAAGTTAGAACAGAGCAGCGGAGATATGTAATGTTAGGAAGATGATGACCTTTTTCACTTCAGACCCTCTATTTTGATATATTTTACATTTTGGTCCTAATAGTTTACCTTTTTATTTAAATCAATACAAAAGTGTTTATATTATATAGTTCCAACCCTTCTTTTTGACAAATCTATCACAAAAATTTTCCATTTAAAGTAGCAGGACACGTTATACATTGTTTAAGTAGATTTAGAAGGTCGTCTAACAATATCGTAGTCATAAAGCTCGACATTTTTAACACACCATTTTTTTGTTCTTATAACATAGCGTGCAAACCGAATACCATTTTTCTTACTATGAGATTAACTTTTTAATAATCGCACAAGGCCTTCAAAATTCACGGGACGGCCATGCTTATCTGATGAGTACTTATGTCAAAATCGAAAAGCAAGCAGGTAGGCAATCCTTCGTTATGTTGTTATTGCTCTAAAAAGATGATATGTTATTCAAGTAGAAACAGATATTCGGATGAATGAATTACGTTTTCAGTTGTTTGGGTAAAGTATTTTCTATATTATGATGATGCTTGTTTGGTTTATTTGGCCGTTAAAATCTTATTACGTTAAAAAAAAGTACTTATGTTACAATCTCATTAGAAGCAGTTAGGGTGGCAATCTTTATATAGTTCGCATATAAGATATAACTAGTTATAATACATGTGTACGCACAGGGTTTTTTAAAATTTATTTTTGATTATATATTATTATCGAATAATAAATGAATCACTTAACATATTTTAAATGATTTAACTTGGTAAACTAAAAATAAAAATCACGTGTATATATGTTATAATCTACCTATTATTTTGCATAAGATGTTAGTGATATATGCTTTTAGTTTTGCAAACCCGTGCTATCAATTTACGATGTGTTTTGTAATTGTGATATTTCTTTTACTTATATTTTCGATAAAATATGTAACATATTTAGATAGCTTTGAAGATTGATTTATTTCCTTGATTATGAGTAACCATCATACCATGTTTATCGATGTACATTTTTGTTTGAAAAATTGTATTTTAATAAGTTTGTGCTATTTACTTCTTAAGTTTAACTATAAAATTACCAAATTAACATAGATACTTACGGTAGGATAAGGCGATTTGGGTGTACATTTGGGGGTAAGTTGTAAACAAATTCTTCCTTTAAGTAATCGGAATGCGTTATTCATAATTTCTTCCTAGTTTCTTTATTACATAAAGAGAAACAAAAAAAGATGTAATGGTAGACTATGTTTATGTATAATGTATAAGAATAATTTTTCTCTAAGACCGAACTATATAAAGAAATTATTATTACTTGCAAAAGTAAATTATAAATGCATGAAAACAATGACAAAGAGTACATTCGGAAGTCTTTTATGATTGTTTGAATCCTTACCGACCTTTTACTTTAGTGCAACTTTCTTCATAATTGGCCTAAATCATCAAGGTTAAAGACACCCATATTTTAGACTGTTGGTTGACACCCATAGTGTTATCAATGACAACAAACACTTGCTAAGTTTCATTAACTCATTCAAAGACACATGTTAAAAATTTCTACCATAAAAGTCCTCATATAGGCACTAAAACACATATTTGGTACATTAAAATACATTCATGTATTATCTAAATCAGCAACTCAACTTAATTATACATTCATACCTTGAGAAGGCGTAGAAAATCCTTTCACGACAATCATGTGTTGCTACTTAATCCTCCTCTAAAAAACGCACACAATAAATTGCATTACATTTTTGTGTGTGCGATAAGATCATAAAACTGCAAACACTACTAACATGTTGCATTATAGTTAGGATAACAACAAAGTTAGTCATAACATCAAATAAGAAAACTTTATATTAGAACTAAATGGGTGTTTTGGTTATGCTTAGTAAAGGTGCTTATTGGCTTATTCAATTACCATAACATAATAAGTTTATAGTAAAGCTTTAAGTTTTTTTGAGAATCTTAATAAAAAAAACCCCTGAACTCATAACTAATTCTATCATAGCTTAGTAAAAACTATCAGCTAGATAAGGCATAAGTCAAAGTTCTATCGAGGTATCTTTTGGATTCTATTCAGAAGCAAAAAGAGTTTAACACATAAATCATAAGTATAGAAAAATGGTTGTATCTCACATCCGTGATTACAAACTCAATAACATTATCGCAGTCTAATAACGTAATAACCCGATTAAAAACTATATATACTTACTTAATAATTCTCATGTACATACTTTTAATTTCTTTACAACAGCCAACTTTTAATTTTTTTTAATGAAACATCATGTCAATGAATAAAGTTGGGTTATCACCTACGTAGTTTTTCTTTTTTTGATTTAGGAGGTGATTGTTATCAAATAAAGATTGGGTGATGCATGTATTTTTAATTTTTTTTTATTTAATTTTTTTTTTTTAAATTTAAGGAGAACACATTCTAAATTAAACAATGACTACCTAACCCATGTTTTTTTTAATTAGCTTTGTATACGTATTTAACTGATAGACATGTTGAGGTTGATGTTGTTTTTTTAATTTTAACTATTGATATCATGTTGTACAAAATATGAGAGTTTAGTAGCACGTAATAAACATTGATAAAGTTAAAATATGCTCTATAAAGTTTTTAAAATGTTTTTATTGATATCCATATATAAATTTTCAAATAACAATTTATGAGTCGTTGTTATAAGAGAATCGCGAATATTTATTTTCATATCACACTAACTCGTGCTTACCATTTGATATTTATATTCACGTTAAAAATAATTTAGCTGTATATAATATTCAAACATGTGTACGCATAAATTAGACTTTTAAATAGAATAACATGAGTCCTTATTTTTAAAAAATATTCTTTAAAAGTCTAAAACTAACATTAGTTTGAAAAATATTTAACGTGTATTAAAACTAACTCTCATATTTACCAAAATTTGTAATTTTAATGAATGAAAGTCTAAAAACTAATACTAATACTCATATAATTTTAAATAAAGTTAATATTATAAAGTCTAGGGGTATAAAGTGTAAGGGGTTATTTGGTTTTTTTCTAAAGTTATTAAAAAACATGGAAACTTGTAATTTTACACTTAGCTCTATATAATTTATTTATTTAAAATTCAACCACCAAAGTTTTATTAATTACTTCCTCTTTTTTTAAAGTTTTTGTTTTCATAAATTTGACACCTATATTTTTATGCAATTTTTTTCTTAACCAAATTTCTCAACCAAATTTATTAAGTTTAACCAAAATCAATTTAATTTTGACTTTCTATTGACCAATCATATTGCTCAATTTCAAATACGTGGCAAAATCGAGCTCTCCTATTGGTCTAATTTTTTTTTTTCAATAAGAAGGGATTTGTGAAAACACTCCGAAATGATGTAATTCTTTTATTATACGAGATTGGCGCTGGCCGCCGCGTTGCGGGCGCGTTTTTTTGCATTGTTTTATTGCCGTTTTATGTGAGGCATAATTTGTTCCGTTGTTGAGGACGTATAACTCTCAAACTCTAAGAACTACAAATATCATGCATTTCTACTACCAACACTAACACAACTTCAAACGCATGTACCCCTATGTGCTTAGCTTGTAGCCAATCCAAACGGGTCTCTAGAACTCGGATTACATTGTCTTGATGACACTTCTCAGCATGATGTGTATCAAGCTGAGCATCAACTCCATCTTTGTCTAACTTGAAAGGATCTATGTTTTTGTTTGAAGCATCAACCACCTGTTCAATTGCAATATTAGTTGGGGCAGCTTGTTCGACAAAGGAAATGTTACATAGAAAATACGTATAGAGCCAATTTTACAATACTCAACGCTTCATTCACAGCACTGCATATGAATATATAACAATTAAAGAAACAAAATTATTCAACATAAAAAAAAAACAAATCAACAGTCTTATCCTCTATTGAGACCAGCTACTATCTTAGCTCATAATCACAATAAAAGTTTAACCTAAACCAACTTAAATTTCAACAATTAATCCCAAATAACTCAAGCACGCAGACTAACATTTTCGCATACACGACCTGATTTCGCAACAAAAACCAAATTCACAAATGTCACTTAATGAAGCAATTTCTGACAACTTGCATAAATTCCAAACACAAAAGTATATTATGCTCATATGAACATAGCCAATCTCAATACTAATCATGTAATTTTATATTTATTTTGTGTGCAAAACATACACACTATGGACTGTAATAAAGATTACCTGCTACATTATTCGTTATGTACGGTCCGTTATCATACGACCTGTGCATTTCATCTTGTCCATAACAACCGAAACAACTCTTGATTGATTTCCTCCACTCGTAATTCTGCACAATTTATAACTTCACCTTAGATAATATAACTTACTACAAAAGCATGTCGTGTGAATCTGATCGTATGAATTTCGTAAAGCATTTCTTAAACAAAAAGTTGTTATTGTCGTACCTATTATCGTCTAAGTTTTCCAAAAAAAAAAATAAAAAAATACACAAATAAACAGAATTTCGTAAAGAAAACTACTAACCTTGGTGTTACTCATTGGTCTTTTGGAACGAAGGTGATTAATAGTGCCCTCTGTACTACTTGATGCTGTACATCAATAAAGCGTTGAAAAGACACGCCTTCAAAAATAACGCTGACCACTCACATGAACTATAATTTAAGAACATGTCCAGAGTTTTGCTTATAAAATTATGCACAAAGTATCTCAGGATATGTGTAAGCAACCTATAAGCCTAAAAATGCGAACTTTATTGGCTTTTCAAATCTTAGTAACAGGATATGTATACAAAAAAAAAAAAAAAAAAAAAAAAAAAAAAAAAAAAAAACCTATTCCAAACAACTTCAAAGTTAAGAACGTAAATCCTAAAGTATACAACACCGAAATTGCGGAGAGACTCCACTATATATACCAAACTTCCTGCGAAAAAAGAAAAATAAAAAAAGGAAGGTCGAATCCGTGTGGAGCTATATGCTGGCTTACTCATTACCAAAAGTGTCTAGTTTGACTACTATAAGGTAAAGGTAAAAGGAAGTACCGCATATGCAGCAACTAATCCTGTTGCTTGTTTCCTGCTTTCAACATTTTTGTGTGGATACCATTGCAAAGGTGGAAGCAAGGTTGCCTTGTAGTCCTTCACAGCAACACGCGAATTCCCGCTTCTTTCATTAGCTCAACCTGCAAAAAAATCCGTTGGAGAAAATCTCAAAATTGCGCAAACTTTGGACCAGATATATTTTTTTAAGTATAAAGTGGGCCGGCTGCTATGGTAATGTAGAGTTTGAGTAGACGTGATTCCAGATAAGGCATTGAGTTACCTCAGGTTACTGGCCGTAAACGGCTAATATTTTTATGAAACGTATCGGAATTTGCTTGAACTTGCCTATGCACACCTAAAATGATAGCAGCATTCAGAAAATTAGTAATTGAAATCTGGAATTTGAATAATGTTTAACAGGATTGATACAATTACATGTTGGTAATACATCAGTTTAAAAGATATTGAACCTGCAACGTGCCTTACATGTAGCTAATGACTTTCGGTGACTTTTGTACCTATAAAAATGACAGAATATAAATCTTTAAGCTGTATAACTTGACAGTAAGATGATACAATTATATTTACTCTCATGTAATGGTCATTCGAATAACAACTCGCCAGATTTCAATAAATGTCGAAGTATCAGCAAATGCACCCATAAAAAGAGCAAAAGGCTGCAACTAATTGGTGAGACCCACAAATCAAGTATTACCTGTTATATTATAATTCGTGCTTTACGGCGACAGGTCGCCAAACTATGGACTATGTGCATACGTATACATCGTCTATACATATGTACCTGCTGCACCCGCTCGAAAGGTCTAAGAAGCAAGTATCACTTGTCTTCTGTACTCGTATGAGCGAATAACAAATCAGCAGGTACAATCAAATATAACTGGGAGGCTCAGATAGGGAACTCAGTGACTAAAATATTATGCATCCGACATGGCTACAAACATAACATTTTGCCTTGCCAAGGTGCGGGTGACCACATCTCTAATCGGACCCATTAAGACTCATCATAGCCTCTTTAACTTGCTGATAAGCAAATACTTTTTGCACCACACAGGCCAACACTACAGCAGCGAGGCAAGTCAGTGACCATAGGTCTGATGTGATTTATCTTTTTATCTCAATGATTTGTTTGTACTCAAAGATAATTTGATCATCACTGTGGTGTAGTCTAAATTTTCCGTGTTACTTAAATTCCTTGTACCCAAATTACACATGTTTAAATTCCAAAAACCAAAGAGTCAAACTAAACAAACCTGTTTTATGGATATCGAGCCGAAACAAATACCATAGATAATGTCGTCTATTGCCATCCCTTCCAATAACCAAATAATACAGCAAGCCACTTCGTACTACTTATCTGTTAACATTAAAGAAATTTTTTCAGCGTGTTGACAAATCATCAATTATCAAACATTGTTCTTTATTGATAATTTATGGTGTCTAAAACTACGATACATGTCAAACCATAAGATACTGTCCAAAAATCTCCGGAACAGTCATTAGTGTTCGTGAACAACAGCAGATAGACGCCTATTCTATATAATCTATGTAGAATCCTAAATTACTTTTAAAGTTACGAAGAACTGAACTATCCATATGACTATAAAGAGATGTGAACTCACAACCTATATAACACTAAAAGTACAAAGGAGATGAAAAAAAATATAACCTCTGATATATTTATCAGAACTTCAGAAGTCGCCACCTCTTTCTTTTATCTGTGATATTGGTGACGGCGTTTGGTTTAATATGCTGAGATCATGACATTCTGAAATTAACTCGATGAAAGTGATGGCATATGTGATATAGTTACGCATCCATGCCCACCTACTCAGCTTGTGTCTTTTCCACGTTCTGGTAACGTACGCCTAAGCCATCGTCCTTTTTAAACTTTTGTGGTCAACCCCATAAAACTCAATTGCGACCACCTCGGAAGATAAGAATGCGAAAAAAATAACATATAGTTAAAAATTTGAAAGAAGTCCATAAATGTGAGTTTTGCATATAAGCTAATCCAAACACCCCCAAATATCAGAGGTATATCATTACCTTGGCAAACGTACTTGTTTTTTCGGCTTCTTTCTTCTCCAATTCACCCTGTATGCGTGTCTGACAATCTCCACTTCCAGAGTGGGTTGTGAGCTTTCTTGACGCTTCACCACACCATCTACAAATATCATCTTTAGTGCTGATCCAATCTGTAAAAGTACACATCCACAACTGAGTTATAAACGGAGGTTAATTATCTATTAAGAGTAACACATGTATAGGGTTAATCCCAACAACAATACCTCTATCCTTTTGGTCACTTTTCTGTCTCGGCAACCCAAATATAACTTCATCAAGAACATTATCTGGTACACAGTACCTATTCCACAATAATTCACCTCAAGAGAACAGCATATACGTGTTCTTTCTTCTTGGTATCTCTCTCTTTTTTTAGCCTTTTGTTTGTTCTGGTTGTAAGGTTTTATTCTTCTTAGTTTTGTGCATCTACTAAAGCGGTTTTCCTGTAATGTTTTATTGACTTGTGAGATCTTAGGTCAAGAAGTTTCTTCAACAGTAATGAGCATGGTCACATACAGTTTTAGGTGTCGCCATTGTTGATTAACAAAAATTGGGAGTACGGGACAAAGCAACACCCTTCTAATCTCCATTACATATGCCCTTTTTGTCGTCGATAATTGAACTTGAACCTCTTTGCACAATAGCAGACTTTTCTTTGTCTGCATAAAAACGCAAGACACTTGGGGCATTCTAGGAATTTTCTGTCTTTTTAGTGGTTGTACTTGTCGAGCAGGTCAAAAGTACAATGACTAATATGGAACAAAAGGAAAAGTAAGATGCTACTATTTTACATAAGCCTCTGAAATAAAGATTTATATCTAGATGATAACAATTTTGAAATAACAGTAACCATAAGCTTCATAAGATCATTTCTAATAGATTCGGCCAGGTTATATAAAGATATGCATCTAGCCCGTTCTATTTGACGTAATACCTGACTATGACCAGGCTCCGTTCAAGCTTACTTGTACTACCTTCCAGCTGCTGAACATATGCCTGCATCAAAAACAGAATCCAGTTAAGTAAAATCATAAAACTCACACGCACATATTGCAAAACAAATTCATATTAAAAAAGCAAGGTTTATACTTTCTTCCTCAGATGACTTTCGTTACCAGCTTATTGGTCATGAGCATGCCTTTGTAGAACCTATTAACAACAATTCATTAAGTGAGCATCAAATACTTAACAAAGGTCACGACAGAGAAAAAAGTCACTTACCTAACCGTTGGTCAATGTAAGCTGCAATAACGGCGTGAACAACTGGAATAGCAGCAAAGTAAGTGGCAAGTAGACAGTCACACGCTAACCTGCAAGAAACCATGATGAAGTCAACTACGCGAAAACAATTTTTTTGAATTGCAAACAGTCAAGAGTATCAATTCGAATAACCTATACCCAAGACTAAAGAATATCAAAACGCAATAAACTGTATACCAGCAACTTCGATCTGGTAATACTTTTCTTTTTTGTTGTAAGTCTACGAATAAATCTCTTGTTCATGCTGAGAATGTAAATGTCAAACAGACGCTTGTCCCCAACTGCTATGAGTAACAATTTAGAGGCTGGTGAATCTAATTATTAACACGGCCTACAAAAACAAATTCGACAGTAACATAAAAACCACATATTTATGCAACTGTGCGGATACGGATATTATTATCACTATTTTCATAAAAACAAATTCGACACTAATATAAAAACAATATATTTACGCAACTGCGTACATACTTACATTAGTAAGACAATGATATAACACAACCAAAAAGTGCCAGTAGCAACTCAACCTGAGGAAAACCTGTTGCAGTATGGCACCCGTTGGCGGCTGACCAACAACGGTCATTGTTTGGTTGTGAGATCATGCTGCTTGCTCATGTTCCTGTTTGGTTGTCAATGTCATAAAAGCTGCCCACATCAGATGCACCCACCAACACTATAGTTCAAATATCAACAATCCTGAAAATCAAAACTCAGCTTGAAGAAAATCTACATACCTTTCATCTTGGCAAAACTCAGGTGGATTTGGGACCTCAAGTGATTAAATAAACTACAAACGTAAACAGAAGCCAAACATAAGATATTCATCCATGAATAAGTAGTAACCAAAATCAATATCACATAAATATGTAGTAACCAACAGCTACAAAAATATCCAAAACCATAATCAAAATCAAATAAGCTCATAAGCCACCCTAAGCCATAAGCAAAATCAAATAAGCCAATAAGCTGTGATAATAAGTTTCCAATCAAAACGCTAAACACTATATCCTAATTAAATCCAACGAAAATGAAGGTATACCTTTATGAGACCACTAATAAAGAACCGAACCAAACCAAACGACCTCCACCATCACCGGTCTGATTTCTTGCAGGTGTGTGTTGATGGTAACCTGTGGATGAGATGATTTTGGATCTTGCAGATGTGTGTGTGTGGCGATGATTTTGGTAGGCAGATATTAGGGTTATGGGTGTGTACTGGTAAACATGTATACCACCATGGGCTGGACCAAGAAAACGGGCTAACACATTGCAAAGGGCTTTTGGCGGGAAAAGCACTGTAGATCCACAGTGTGCAAAACGGCACCGTTCCTTTCCAGTTTTATATAAACTTGTAATAAAAGATTGGGCCTAAATATAAAGAACATGCATCACTTCAGCCCAATTCTACTGGGCTTATGTCTAGTAGCTATCTTCTTTTATTCTAAAGCTTGAGCCCAATAGTTGGACCAGACCATGTACTTTGTGTATCTATTTCGTCTTTCAATTCTACTTTCAATTCTAAAGCTTTGCACTTTGGTTTATTCCGGCCAACGTTTTATAAAGTCTTCGATCTATCCTCAAATCATAATTATTTGCTGCAATCGCTACGTTAAACCACTGATAGCTTGTTTTATAAAGTCTTTGATCTATCGTTTGACTCAATTTAGGAAAATTTTTAAGTGTTTCAAAGACAAAAAGGGTATGGTGGAAGAAGATAGATACTGGTTTAAAAGAAGAAAGAAGAAGGGTTGGTGGGGTATGAATAAATATTGGAAAATTTAATACCCCGTATAAAAGATCTCTTTTTGTGTGTAACAGTACCTTTACACTTTTGTTGGAAATTGAGATACTCATTTATCATTATTTTTTTATAGGTTTTTCTAACATATGTCTCAAAGGTATATGTTAAGCACACCAAAATACATAGGGGACCACTGAAAAGTATCAAAAAGTACTCAGGGACTCACAAATTAGGTGAATTTTTTTGTACTTTTCAATGGATCCCCTGTGTACTTTGTCAGGACACCATTTTTTTTATTAATTGTTTGTTTTAGTTTACTTTTAGTTGGGTCAATAATATTGTGTAAAAAATTAAGAAAGTTGAATACAATAATTTAGAATGTTTACATAATATCGTTTAATTTGATGCATATTAATATTTTGTTGATGATTTAACGTCATATACAATATCTAAAGACCTAATTGTCATTTCATTCAAGTTTAAGATCGGTCGGGATGATTGAACCATTGAACTGGTAGAGTAATCAATCTAAGAACGGCATATTATCCAAATTATGCACGGCCTCCGGCCCCCCTTAACACAAATTCCTGGCTCCACCCCTGCTTGGATATCCAAAGTTGATAACTATCAAAACATAATAATTGAACTACAGAGTTGAGATCCATAAAGAACTCATACATGCCGTAGAACCTATCAACCAATCATAGCCACCCATTTATATTTTCCACATTTTTTTTAAAACAACATATCTTACAAACGGTAAATCTTCAAGCTACAAAAAAAATACCATCGCGACGAGAATTAAATGATCTTTCTATAGATATGCATTGTTATATACTTTCGACGATTTTTTTTTTTTTTTTTTTTTTTTTTTTTAATTTCCGCCCAGAAAGAATCATATATGATTCGTAAAAATCATATATGATTCGTAAAAAATCATATATGATTCGATTCTTACGAATCATATATGATTTTTCTGGGCGAAAAAGAGAAAGTTCATCGAAAAAAAAGTTTGTCGAAAGTATATAACAGTGCATGTCTATAGAAAGATAATTTAATTCTCGTCGCGATGGTATTTTTTTGTAGCTTGACGATTTACGGTTTGCGAAATATTTAAATTTTAAAAAAAGGTGAAAGTTTATTTTTTTATTTTAATAAAAAAAAATGAGTGGTTAATATTGCTTGATGGGTTTTATTGTAAAAATTAGATCTATAAAGAACTTTTGGCTTGAACTACATTGTAAGAGGATTTATTAGCTCACTTTATAAGTTTGAACACGATTAAAATTTTATTGTTAGAAATTAAAATATAATGTTGCTCGAATTTTATATTAAAGTCTAAAAGTGTAAGGATGACATCATTTGTGTAAATTTCTTATCTTTTCTTGTTTTGGCTTAATTAATACTCCAGCCCTATTACCATGTTTAAATGTTATTGTAGTTTGCATTAATAAATTTTTAAATCTCTTATAATTACCATGATTAACTTTGTGTTATTTAGAAATAAATTTATTTTAGGAACAATTTAGTTCATTTAATGCTTAAAAACAAATGACATGGTGGCACAACTTAAAAAATCCAATAAAGAAATACTAAATAAAGGTTAAAAAGATTAAGAGTTCATATTAACTTTGAGATGTAAGGTTCACCACATGCTGTTATTTGTTTGCAAACTTGTTAAGCATGAGGTCAATCATACAACCGAAAATATAATATTAGTCTAATCACAAATGACTCATGCACACTATGGTATATTAGTAACCAAAAACTTCATTCTTCTACCTATGTGGGATACAAGGTTAGGATAAAGGGCTGGCATAGTTCTCTAATGAAAGCTTGCAAATTTGTTTTCTTTTCTAACCTGTGTGAAATAACTAACAAACAACTTCTATCTTCAGCCAACGTGGGATAAAATATTACAAAATATCTTCATACAAAAAACAATTTATGATACCAGTGTAAAACACTTTGAATAACAATATAATGGTTAATTCTCTTTTGTCATTCATGTATGCACCATGGCCATATTTATACAAGACTTATTTGTCTTGCAAGATAAGTTACATACATTCTAGAATGATCTTTTAAGTATACCATAATTATGATAAAGTTATATGGTAATTAGATAATAGTAAATCACTTGCTAATACCCCCTAAAATAGATAACCCCCTCAAGTTGGAACCTGAAGATTTCGAACGCCCAACTTTCCAAGCAAATGATCATTAGTAAAACATAATGAAGAGTAGCATACTAGTGTAGATGTTGCCAAATGGTGGGTCACACGAGTTGGGTAAGGAATGTAAGTTCGTTTTGAATGGGTCAGTTTGGGTACCGGTCAATCCAGTAGTCTTCTTCTCCGTAACGATCCACTTTCTGCACATGCCTAGTTGATTATTGACGAGAACTGTTGGCTACCCAAATGGACTTTGACCCAACCCAACGTACCACAGTGGAAACAAACCCGAACTAGAAGTTCACATGGATAAGCAATATGGTAATTTTACGTGTTTAAGCATTTTCTCAATTGCAGCTTGGGTTTTACGAGCTCAAGTAAGCCAAGCACTGCAATATACTTTCACTACGAATAGAGAGAAATGAAATTAACTATTTTCTATGTAGATCTTGCTTTAAAGAATTACTGTCCACATGCAAGACAAATAAATCAAACATTAATATAAACCATGCTTAGATCTTTGGAAAGCCAACCTGCTTATCTAGTTCAATTGCACTTTGAAGACCTATGTTGCACGGGGACGAGGACGGGGACGGAAACGGGTACATAGAAATGCCAATATCTCAAAATTCAAAAAACGGGTATGGCCAGAAACGTTTATGTATTTTATATAATTTTATCACCAAAATATCATTATTTAATGTTCAATAGCTAATATCTATATATTGCTTTGGCAACAATGCAAAATTCTAACGGCAAATCCTTGATAGTAATTGAGAACCAAAAGATACTATTGAATGAAGATTGGCAATTATCAAACAGTTGATAGTTTTAATGATCTGAATTGCAAACATTTTCTGTGTTCTAAACAAATAAAAGAATAATCACATATGTTCTTCAAGAAGACACGACTGGGGTGAGAACACGAATAGTTTCCGTCGTTTTATTATTTAGAAAAGGTTTTGTATGTTAAAAATGGACTCTTAAACGATCTAGTCTTCAATTGGGTTTAAATATACGTTTTTAACAATAGAATTGCTTTTAAATGGCATAGAAACATTTCCAGACGTTTCTAAATGACGTGAAACGTTTCCTATTTTCCAGAAACGTTTCTGCCGCGTTTCTGAAACGTTTTTGGTATGGGAGACGGCACCCCGACGCAGTTTTCGTGCAACATAGTTGAGGACCATTTCATACTAGGACCCGCTCTGATGCTTCGTTACAAGACACGCATCCTGAAATCGAGTTTCCGTAGAATAACTGAATAAGTAAGACATTCTCAAGATGTAGAAAATTGTCAAACGGGTAAAAGATGTAAAATATTAGTTTTACATCTTCAACTTCAAATATCCACATTTCAGAGTTTTGGTCGTCCTCTTGTGTGTAGTTTTATACAAGAATCGTTATAGTGGTTTAAATTGCATGAATGACAACAACGATATCATCATAAGACAAAAGTTTCTCTTTTTCGATTGTTTCCATAATCTCAATACATTCATTACTTATTTTTTTCTACTCATTAAGTGTTAGAACAATTAAGTGTAATGAAACTAAGTTTATTAAAGGACTAAGTTTGTAGATACGCAACATACTTTATCAAAAGTACCGAAATACGTAACCTACTAAAAATAGTCCTTATATCGCTAACAAACTTTCAAACTTGGCTAAGGATACGTAATGTTTATCGGATTTTTACCTGGTTGACCGGTTTGTAGGTAAACATTTAAAAAAACATACATTATTGGTCCTTGTGGTTTGCTTCTGTTTTCACCAGTCATCCTTTACCTTTATTTCAGTTATAAAAGTTACAATAATGGTCCGTGTCGTTTGGGTTGACTTTCACCTTTAGTCTCTTGACTTTATTTTCACTCTTTCGCCCGTGTTTACACGTGTAAAGTTCGTTTTTGCACGTTTTCGTCCTTTTTACAAGTTTTCGTCCGTTTTACACGTTTTGGTCCGTTTTTACACGTTTTCTTCCGTTTTTACACGTTTTCTTCCGTTTTTCCACTTTTATAAAAAAAGTCAAATAAAATTTTATAAAAAATATTTTTCTAAAATATTTTCGAAAAAAAAAAAATTTTTTCTAAAATATTTTCGAAAAAAATATCTTTTAGAAAAAATATTTTTTTTCGAAAATTTTTTAGAAAAATATTTTTTTTTCTAAAATTTTTCTAGAAAAAAAATAAAATTTTTTTAGAAAAATATTTTAATAAAAAAAATATTTTTTCAAAATTTTTTTTAAAAAAATATTTGAATAAAATATTTTAGAAAAAAAATATTTTTTCTAAAATATTTTCGAAAAAAAAATATTTTTTAGAAAATTTTTTTTTTCGAAAATTTTTTAGAAAAATATTTTTTTTTCTAAAATTTTTTTAGAAAAAAATAAAATTTTTTTAGAAAAATATTTGAATAAAAAAAATATTTTTTTGGAATTTTGTTTTATTAAATATTTGAATAAAATATTTTCGAAAAAAAATATTTTTTCTAATATATTTTCGAAAAATATTTTTCTAAAATATTTTCGAAAAAAAATATTTTTCTAAAATATTTTTACAAAAAAAATAAAAAAATGTTAAAAAAATATTTGAATAAAAAATATTTTTTTTTCAAAAATTTTTTAGAAAAAATATTTTTTCTAAAATATTTTCGAAAAAAAATATATTTTGGAAAAAATATTTATTTGAAAAAAAAATTATTCGATTTTTTTTATATAAAATATTTTTTATAAAATTTTATTCGATTTTTTTTATAAAAGTTGAAAAACGAAAGAAAACGTGTAAAAACGGACCAAAACGTGTAAACACGGGGGAAAAGTGAAAATAAAGTCAAGGGAATAAAGGCGAAAGTCAACCCAAACGACAAGGACCATTATTGTAACTTTTATAACTGAATTAAAGTTAAAGGATGACTGGTGAAAACAGACGCAAACCACAGGGACCAATAATGTATGTTTTTTTAAATGTTTACCTACAAACCGGTCAAACAGGTAAAAATCCGGTCAACATTACGTATCTTTAGCCAAGTTTGAAAGTTTGTTAGCAATATAAGGACTATTTTTAGTAGGTTACGTATTTCGGTACTTTTGAGAAAGTATGTTGCGTATCTACAAACTTAGTCCTTTATTAAACAGAACTCTGAAAGTCCGGCCGTGACACCGCGAGACCACCAGATCCTAATTCCACCGCTGCATGAAAATAGATATGGCAAGAAAGATATTTTAAAGGATATCCTCATCATGAATTTTCAGCTGTGATTAACATATGTTAAGTTCTTAGATGGTTATAATATGTGTATGAATAATCTAATGAGATATTTGTTGGTTGTTGTTGACTGTTGAGTTAATACAGAAACATTCACGGATCCTTTTTGCATTCTAATTAACAGGTGTGAAACTAAAGATAAAAATAGTTTCCACCAAAACATGTTTTACTGTAAAAAAAAATTTTACAAATCGTTAAGAGTTCATATGAGTTTTCAGCCTATCAGCAACCACCAAATTAAGTTTACTTAACTTGCTGGATGATGATCAGCCCGAAAACATCATATTATTCTAGACACATAACACTTGCATACATTATGATATATTAGTCGAAAACAATTTCTTTCTACGACCTATGTGGGATAAAATTAAAGAATATAAGATAAGTAATTGTCTCCATAAACAAAAAATGGTAAATTTTGCAGCGCAAAAAGATATTTATGTTCATGGAAAGAAAGATATATTTACTAGGAACTACAAATGTAAGTTTATAGGCATCTAGTTTACGTGTTTAGAGCACCAAACATGAAGGTAACAACATGGAATTATATGTTGTCTGAAAATGAAAGATTTCAAAAGTTTAAGCTTTGTCCTTTGTGCTTATAGTCATCAAGAGTCGATATCTGTATGAATTATTCAATGAGACACATGTAATTATTGATTTTATCAAACATCTTACCATGCTATCTTTGTATTATACGGAGTAATAGAAAGAAGCTTAGGATATATTGCTTTTGCATTATATTGCTATATAACATTCACCATTCACTCAAAAATAGATAATGCATTTAGCAATATATAAAGTGATATTTTCTGTTTTCAAACAAGTTTTAAGAATAAACTCGTGTATGAAATTATAGATTACAATATAACTCGACATACATCTGTATCCTTCTATTGGGCTTTACAAATTTTGTGCCCCTCCAAATAATGGGCCCTGGCAGTGGCCCATGTGCCCATGTTGCCCTTGCTAATCTCCGGCCCTGCCTTTCGTGTCGTGTAGCTCAGTTGGTTCCAAATGTGAAATAAGATTTTCAAAATCCTTGCTCTTTTAGATATTCTCGTTATAAATGTACTTTAAACTCACGTGTAAGATTTGGGAATAAAGAGAATCGTTTAGTATGGAGTATGGACCTATGGTTTAGAAATCCTTGAATATCCAATGTTGATATGTATCTAAACATGATGATTGGAATAGTAGTTATTGATCGTCACTATCGTTGTTGTGTAAGTGTACGACCATGTTAAAACGAAAATATATACGGGACTGGATGAGTATAAGATATTCCAAATGATATCCACACTATTAAAATATGTTCATGTCATTATAGGTTTTCATATGTGTATGAATTATCTAAAAAGATTTATGCTGGTATATGTATATATTTTGCATGTTGCATTTTTACATATCTAAAAGGTCTTCAACAAAACATGTTTTAGAGTACAAAATTAAAAGAAATACCAAAACATAGTTTAGAGTACCAAATTAAAAGAATGACCAAAACATGTTTTCGAGTGAAAAAAAAAAAAAAAAAAAAAAAAAAAAAAAAAAACGGTTTTTATGAGTTTTCAAATATTCCTTGACCTGGTGGATTTTTTCAACCCGATGGATCAAGAAATAAATTGAAAGCATAATATTATTCTTAACACATTTAAGACACATACACTTAACCAACATCTTCTATCTTGAGCCTATGTGGGATAGAGATTCATGATAAAAGGTTGCAGTATCAATCAATATTCTTCTACTCGTAAAGACGACGAAACATGGTTCGTTACTGCTTTTGTTTATAGTTCCAGGTTAGTCCCTTTGTCGTCCCTGAATTGGAGGAAACTGTGTATCTTTCTGGAATGGGAAATGATCACCAATAACAACTTTGATATTGTATGAGTCATTCATTTCACGTGTTTAAGATATTTTGATAATGGCATTAAATCCGGCCTATAAGTCACTATAAACATGATCGAGTATGTTAGATGTGTGAGTTAGGGTAAGAAAGCTTTTAATCCAATTCAAATTACCTGACCATCATCTCCCTAGCAGCGTGTAGTTAGATTTTGGAATTTGTACATATATGTTGGTGACAAAAGTGTGACAGAATTACTAATGGATATTGGGCGATCGACAGCTATTAGGAAGGTACATTGTAATATAATCCGTATTATCAACTTTCTTTATCGATCTATAAGGTGTCATCATATCTGTTGATGACATTAGGTTTATCTGCACGGCTTGTTAACAACAAACCATAAGATTCAGGGGTTCCTCCCGATTTTTTCCCTATGTTAAAAACTCAAGTATGTTAAAAAGAGTACTAATATTAACATGAAGCAGCTATACAATCCTTTATATACATGCAAATAATATATAAGAGTTTTTTCATAGAAAGTTGTCTGTAAATATTTATAAGCATATAACAAGCTAGACTAAAAGACATAAAAGATAATTAGGCGTGAATATAAAACATACATCGTTGTAGAGGTGCACATTTCGGTAATTTTCTGAAACCGAACCGGTTTCAAAACTGGTTTCGGTTCGAGTCAACCGGTCAAAAACCAGTTTTCACTCAAACCGGTTGGGTTTGAAACCATATTGCGATCCTAGTTTTTTCTTCCGCATTTTGTTAATGTCAAAAAAAAAAAAAAAAAAAAAAAAAAAAAAAAAAAAAAAAAAAACCCCTCCACAAGGTATTTTTCTGGTTCCGTCACTGAATGTGCTCTTGTGTTTGGGTAAAGTATGTCTATATTATGATACTTGTTTTGGCCCAAGCGGGTTAATATCTCAAAATTCTTAGATAGTACTTATGTTAACATCTTATATTTAGTGGTTGGTTTTGATAACGTAAGTCATATTTTTCTATTGGCCTCTAAAATATGCGCTCCTTTCTAGTTTGTGTGACATTAAAAATTAAAGGGGATTTACATACATCCCCATGTCCACATCAATATTTACATATATTCACAAACACAAGTTTTTAATGCAAGGTGTACAATGCTATTAAAGCAAAGGTTTAAGGAAATATGTAAATAATGATGTGTAGATGAGAATGTATGTAAATGACCCAAAAATTAATATGGTCTCCACCGAAAGATGTGTAACAATATCAAAATAAAAATAAAAGAAAAAAGTTCAGAGTTTATATGAGTTTTCGGATAATAAACCACCGCCTTGATTTTTTTAATCAGTGAGATGGAATAAGATCCAAAGACATACTACTAGTCTCAACACATTTAACACACATAAACTTACGGTATATAAGTAACCAACAACTTCTATCTTTAGCCGATGTGGGATAGATTTTCAACTTCAAGATAAAAGATTTGAAAATGTATGAGCTTAAAGAAATATGTTTCGTAATCAACTTACGTTTCCTATTTGTAGCGATGCAAAACATTGTGGTAACATTACAAGTAACCATTTTAGTTTAAACGAAGCTCTAAACGTTTCCATAGAGGCAAAATAGAAAATGATTTTTAATTATGAAAAGTCTCACAAACAATAATCATGTATGAGATTCCTCAATTGGTTAGTTTAATTCACTTCCATTTGCTTAAACTACTTTTTGATACCATTTTTACAATGCAGAATAGAAAGTGATGTTTTCATTCATGATGACAAGTTTCACAAACAGAAATCATTAAGATGCTTGTTTGGTTTATTTTGGCCTTAGGTTAAAATCTTATTATGGTAAAAAAAAAAGTACTTACGTTACAATCTCATTAGAAGCAGTTAGGCAGGCAATCCTTTACATAGTTGCATAGAAGTTATAACTGGCCTGAATATAAAGAACATGCATCATTTCAGCCCAAATCTACTAGGCCTTTGTCTAAAAGCAATTTTCTTCTTTTTTTGCTAAAGCTTGAGCTCATTAGTTGGACCCTCAGACCATGTATTTTCTGTACCTATTTCGTCTTCAATTCTATTTTCTTGAACATATAGTGGCTTAATTGAGTGAACAACAACCATACTATCATCTTAAGACAAAGTTTTCTCATTTTTTCGATTGTTACTATAGTTTATATATGTTCATTACTTCTTTTCTAGTCATATACCTAGTGTAGCACAACAAATACATCAAATTTGCTCTCAGTTGATTCCGGATAAGAAAAGTGACTTCTAATATACTTGGTCTTGTAGGGGATTCGCATAATAATTATACTCTAAACTCGCGTGTGGTTTTCTAAAAGATTTGAAAATATTGAGCATCATTTTTTTTGGGTTAACCATGGTTTTCTATCTTTTGGCCGGTTAATCTATGAGGTTTGAACCCACCGACCTTTAGACATCCTTGGATACTCAAAGTTGATAACAATCAAAACATAATAATTGAACTATATTGTACGTGTATACTAGCTCACTTTATAAGTTTGAACATGATTAAAAATTTTATTGTTAGAAATTAAAATATAATTTTACTCGTATTTTTATATTAAAGTCTAAAAGTTAAAAAGAGTATGACATTATTTGCGTAAATTTCTTTTCCATTCTAATTTTGGCTCAATTAATACTCCAATACGATTAGATTGTTATAACTTGGTCAGGTCAACACAATTGTGCAATATCTGATAAGAAAAAAAATAAAGAAATACTAAATAAGGTTAAAAAGATTAAGAATTCATATTAACTTTCAACCATATGATCTCCCTAATGCTATGTATTATTCGCTTGCAAACTTCTCAAGCATGAGGTCAATCATACGGCTGAAAGCATAATACTAGTCTAATCACAAGTTATTGACATACACTATGGTATATTAGTAACCAACAACTTCATTCTTCAACCTATGTGGGATAAAATGTTAAGGTATAAAATTGGCATGGTTCTCTATATTATGTATTCTGCTAACGAATTTTATTTTTTGGGTAAAAGGTCAACGATCCGGTAAATATATTACTCCAAAAAACATTTAAGTACAACGGATATGAGTGAATCCCATATCTCAGCCCGTTACATAGGCGAAAAACTTACATAACAAGATATTTCCTATTTTCAAGACAAGAAAACAAAACCACTGCCACATAATATAGAAAGACTCGGACAACCCTATAAACTACTTCCTACGACCTTGGAGATTAAAGCCATAAATGGCATTAAGAGCATCCAATTCCCCTGGAAGATCGTAAATTTGCTTCGAGTAATCCTCATAGTCATCAAGCACATCTTCACGTTCATGACCTCCACCAAAAAGATTTGCTGATTCGTCGAACGTGTTAAGAACCTCCTCCTCCTCACTATCCGAAACCACAACCTCACCCACCTTGGAAAATGGGTTAGCCCTCTTAGTGATAGAAGCGGATGGAATAGGATAACCTTCATCATCCACAAGAGTAGCTTTCCCATCGATAAGAAGCTTTTCAAGTTTACTAATTTTATCAACTATAGGAGTAGAACTAACTTCCTTAGTTCCCATTGAATCACTCACAAGCGGTTCTTGTGATGTAGTACCAGTCTTAACCGACTCATCCACATTAACTTCCATTGTACGGCCAGCATCCACATCATTGTTGTTGTCATTAGTAGGAATACCAAATGTATCCGTATCATCCATATTAAGAGCATCAAACTGATTAGAAGTAGTGATCTTGGTCCCACTCGTACTAGCCACATCAGAGGCCTTCTTCTTACTGACATTAGCTTTCTTTGGTTCAGGAGGAGTCTTTTTGGGCTGATATTCAAAATGCTTACCCACCACAGGTTTGGTAAATCCTCCTCGACCCGGATTCGAACCAACTTGCTTTCCCTTCTTCTTATTGTTAACAGGCTGGAACCCATCACTTGCGTTCATAGTAGGTTGAGCATTCGGTATGACAACCTTAGGGCACTCAATCAAAGTATGTCCAAATACCTTACATTTATCACATAGCGGCGGTTTCCACTCATATTCAACCCGGATCTTCTCAATAGTCGAACCCGTACCATCAAGTAGAGGAATCTCAACAGTGAGACTGTCCTTTAGTACCACATCCGACTTTACTTCAATCATACACCTAGCAAAGCTACTCCGGCCCCAAGATTCCTTGCACATTTGACTAGTAAAGGCATCAAGCCTTTTGGGCGTCCCAATCACAGTAGCAAGAAGGCTAAGCCCGTCATCAGAGAACATAGCTAAAGGAACATCATGGAACTTAACCCACACCGGAATGTTAGTCAAATCCTCTTTAAGCAAGTTGGTGTTCAATGTCCATGGTTTAAGGATAATAGGAACATTACGAATCAACTAAGGACCATTATCAAGGACATCATCGACACCTTTCTTCGAAGTAAATTTGAAGAAAAAGAAACCCTTAGCATTCATCATAACCTTTTGCTAACGAATTTTATGTACATGGAATAAAAGAAATGCAATAGTTAGAAATCGCACTCATGATTTGGGGTTCTCACAAACCAGACATACATAGGAAACCATAGAGCCAGAGAAAAAAGATAAGAAATTGTAATCTACATTTTCGTTTGATATACTTTCAAGCAATCCAAAATGATATTCACTGGTAATAGCGCACAAGACGTTTGGCTTACAGTTGGTCTAAAACTGCAATTTTGCAGCAAACATAAACTCGAGTTACAGATTTCGCAATGTTTAGGTCTATAATCCACACTTAATGTTGTTATTCCTTGACCTGCCAAGCAACCAAATTATCAAAAACTTGAGAGATGCTATTGCTCAAAATGATGAGTTATTCAAGTAGAAATGGATATTCAGCTGAATGAATTTCGTTTTTAGTTGTTTGGGTTAAGTACTTTCTATTTTATATAGTTGCAGACAATGTTTTGAAAACCGGGTTCCAAATCGACCCGATCGAGTCACCGGGCACCGGGTCAACCGGTTCTACCGGGTTCGACCGCCGGGTATGAGATTATGAAAAGTTTCACAAACAGAAACAGTTTATG
Source organism: Artemisia argyi (assembly GCA_030686995.1). Classification (NCBI taxonomy): domain Eukaryota; kingdom Viridiplantae; phylum Streptophyta; class Magnoliopsida; order Asterales; family Asteraceae; genus Artemisia; species Artemisia argyi. The sequence continues at coordinate 51,689 of JARVZY010010811.1, forward strand.
AGATTACATCAATCATTAATTTAATTCACTTCCATTTTCTATGTGTAACGATCGAAAACATTTTAACATATATATATATATGAAGCAACAATTTTACATAGATGTTTTCCTGTTTCAATTTTTTTAAGAAATAAGTTGTTTTATTCAAATTCATTGGCAATATTTAATGATCAAAACAAATTGAGCAATTGAACTGTTTCTCACATTCTTTCTTAATTGACTTTTAAAATATGATGAAATCATAACTTATAATGTTCGCAACTAAAATAATTTTTACGGTAGAAAAAAAAATTCGAGTTGATATAAGTTTTCTGACGTAAATTCTGCAAAGCATATATTTTTTAATATGCAAGGAGTATATACACCAGAAAACACTATACTATTCTAACAACGTGAAACTAAGGTACTATATGGTATATTAGTGACCGACAATTTTCTTCTTCAACCTATGTGGGATAGAATATTAGGATAGAGTAGGGGTGTCAATCGAGTCGTGTTCGTGTTAACCTATTCGGGTTCGCGTGTTGGCGGGTTAGTATAACGTCTACCCAAACACGACCCATTTATTAATCGTGTCAAGAAACTCAACCCTAACCCGCACCTGCATAACACGTGTAACCTATTTTTGACCCGTTTAACCTATTTAAATAAATAGGTCAAGTAGTGAATAAGGTTGGTGGTTTGTTGATTTAACTAGTTTAAATGCCAAAATGATATAAGGATTTAAAATATGAAAAAAAAATAACTGACAAATAACTATACGACAATTTTTCTCAGTTATAAGCATCAATTTCTATTATATGAGGTATAATTGTAATTCAATCATATTAAATACATAAGAGAATACATTTAATCGACATCCAACATAAAAGGCATGTTATATATTTTATTTTTAGAGTTTTATATGCTTAAACGGGTTCACTGGTTGACCTGTTTAGTATTTACTCAACCCAAACATGACCCATTTATTAAACGGGTTAGACTGGTTGACCTGTTTTTTACCCAAACCTGTTTATCATCAACCCAAATATGTTTAACTTCATGTCGGGTTCGTGTCGGGTTCGTATCGTGTAAACAATTGCCACCCCAGGATAGAGGGTTAAAAAAGATCCAAATAAAAAAGCAGTTAACTATATGTAAAAGATTTGTGTTTACATTGGAAAGAAAGATATAATGCAAGAGTTATTTAAAGAAAGATTTGTTACTTGGAACTATATATTGTTATTGCTTTAAGAATGAAAGATTGCAAATGTTTAAGCATTCATATTAAAAGAACATGTGAAATTTTCTAAGCGTTTGTTTATTTGAAATACGCCACTGAAAGAGTTATGTTTTTGGGTCATGAACGTTAAAGTATTATGATACTTGTTTTGGCCCTAGGTCGTTTAGAAAACTTATTATGCCGATCACTAAACCTTTTTAGAGTGCTCAATGTGAAAATTATGATTACACATATTTAGGTTCGCAAGTAGCTAGGCAAATTTTAGGACAAAAATGCTTATAAGATGAGCACTTGTGTCAAAATCTAAAGATAAGCAGATAGGCAAATCCTTTATGGATACACAGCTTTGATAGCTTAAGTTAATATGTTTTCTAGAAGTGAAAAAATATAAATACAGATGACAGGGCCTGAACATAAATGATGTTCATCAATTTAGCCCAAACTATTGGGCCTATATCCAATAGCTATCTTCTCATTCTTGTTTATGCCAAAGGCTTAAGCCCAGTAGTTTGCCCCTTCTCATTTTAATACTCATCATCTAACATTTAATTAAGTTCAAAAAAAAAAAAAAAAAAAAATCTAACTTTTAATTCTTCAACTTTTGTATAGTAACATACTACCAATATTTCATTCTTATAAGTTTCTATTATAAATTTATTTAAATGACATTTTGATTATTGATATAAACACATCCACAACATTTGCTCTAACCATACTATTTGATGTTGTTAAAGTTTCACTTTTATGAAAAAAGAATGGTGATATTGTTGGTCCACTAAGATCAACACTCTTAGGGTGTGTTTGGTAGAGAGAAATGAAGGTAGAGAAATGGAAATGGCTTTAATTCTCGTGTTTGGTAAGCCAAAGAAATGGAAAAGCGGAGAAATTGAATATCTCATAGAGAATTGGTCCTTTGTATTTTCAATTCTTTCATTTCCTTTCTAGTTGGAGTGGAAATGGTTGGGTACATGTGAGAATTGGTTGTGCTATACAAAAATATAGAATTTGCTCTTTAAAATCACTGTAGATATTGGTGAAAGTTTTATTTTTATTTTTTTTAACAAAATAAATAAGTTTTTTAAAAATAATTTTCTTTTAAAAATAATTTTTTTATAAAAAATAATTAAAAAAAAATATTTTTTTTGAAAATATATTTTTTTTTAGGATTGTTATTTAGAAAAAATAAAATTTTTTAAATAATTTTTATAAAAAATAAATTAATTTTTTTTAAATAAATTTTTAAAAAATAAGTTTTTTTTAAATAAATAAAAAAAATACTTTTTAAAATATATTTTTTTAGAATTGTTATTTAGAAAAAATAAATTTTTTTAAATAATTTTTATAAAAAAATAAATTAATTTTTTTTTAAATAAATTTTTTAAAAAATAAGTTTTTTTAAATAAAATTTAAAAAAATAAATCAAAAATAAAATATAAAATATAAAATATAAAAAAATATTTTTTTTAAATATATATTTTTTTAGAATTGTCATTTAGAAAAAATAAATATTTAAAAAAAAAATCAACAAATAATTTTTTTTCATTTCTCGGGTCAAGTCTCTGTTGTTATCAAACATTAGAATTGAACAAAATTCTCTACTGATTTCTATTCTCTGAATTTCTATTCTCTGTTTCATTTCTATTCTCTGAAATTCTCTCTACCAAACGTGCCCTTAACATATTTGAAACAAACAAATCACAAACAAAACTGTCTTTTACCAAAGGTTAAAACAAAGGATATTTATGTAAGATCACATGAGAACTAAAATATGTATGGCAGCAGATGAAGATAAAATATCCCAAAGATGGTTTTTACATGCATCATGCATGACATATATACACATACTTTGAGTATATGAGTCACAATATAAAAACCATTAGCAAGCTCATACACACTTCTACATCTTAATTAGTACACATCTACAAAAACATTACCGTCATAAAAACAAATGAAGTACACTAAAATCGGTTCAAAATATTTTTTTTTATCAAATTAACCACATCCGCTATTCAACTTATGCATAAACACCCGCCGCAGCGCACGGGTGACAATTCTCGTTCTTGTTCTTTTTCAATTGACTTAAAAAAAATAAATAAATAAATAAATAAATAAATAAAAACTTACCTCTTAAGCCATGCAAGATCAGAGACTAAACCGGTTTCACTAAAACATCTTTTATAGCGAGTATGAAACATAACAAACAAAAAATTAAGAATTCGTATTAACTTTCAAATCTGTCATCACCTAACTAACTATTTTAGCTTGCCAGGTTGCAACAAATATGAAAACATACTACTCTTCTAAATACAATCAGCTCACGTATGCTATGGTATATTACTAACAAACAATTTCTTTCTTCAACCAATGTGGGATGCAATGTTAGGATAGAAGGTTAGACTATATAAAAGATTTTTATGTACTACTTGAAAAGAAAGAGATCATGCAAGAGTCATTAAGAGTCGATAAAAAAAGGATGTAACTTGGAAGTTGGAACTCCAGATTGGCTCTTGATGGTTTGATCCTCATCAGCTGCGTTCCATTCTTCATTTTACAAGTTTCTCTTATTCACAAGGAGTGAGTGAGATGGTAAATGGGCAATTGATTATCATCAACTAAGTGGCAAAGTTTGAAAAGTGACATGTTTAAACCTTGCTTGGTACAAATTAACTAACATGAAATGATCATGTCAACCTCCTAAAAGAGAGAGTTTTACCTTATTTAAGTCTTTGTGGCAACTGGCTTGAAAACCACATAAATTAGTAAGCAAAAATATCAAAAAATAATTGTTAACCAAAAAGAAAAGGTGAATGAAACATCTTATCGAGCCGCCTTCGGGTGATACACATATATTGTTTCTTATTTTCTATTTGTTTACATGCTTTTTATTTGACAAATTAATGAAAAACGGTTTAAACCACCAACTCAACCAAACATGTGGAACTAATCATAGATTTGTCTAACATGTTAATATCTAGAAATCTAGAATCAGTTGAATGGAACCATACATGTTCTTAGGACATATAGTGGCTTAAACTGTGTGAACGGCAACCAAACATCTTGTAATTAATAACGTTATAAGACAAGATACCGCTAATTTTCAATTGCTTACGTTCTTTAAATTCGTTAACTACACTTCTTCAAGTCTTCAAAGTGTAGCTCCTCTTGCAGTTAGCTTAGAAGATATGCCAAATTTGCAAAAAGTTGTGGTTAATACTTTAAAAATCCTTTGTTAGCATGTAGCTAGTTAATTGGTTCCAATTAAGAAATGAGACTTCCGGAATTCTCATAATGATTGTACTTCAAACTCACGCGTGGTTTTCTCATAGATTTGGGAATATAGAGCATATCATGGAATGAACCTATGGGTTAAAAAATCCATGAGCATTCTAAGTCGAGAAGTATCTAAAAAATAATTAAAATAGCATTTGTTGCTTGTCACTATCGTTGTTGCTTTTAACATATGCATATTCTTGTACCCATAAGAGTACCTTTATCTTATGATGTATTAATTTGGTAATTCCTTTAGATTCGAGTGTAGTTTCTGAATAGTCTTAGTAACTACGGTTGCATGCATGCATGTTCTCCTAGCTTGTTTAAAGGCAAGTCATAAGGAAGTACACTCCATGCACGTTTACATTCAGTTTAATTCCTTTTAGTAGGTTCGTGACTTAGTTAGTAGTGTTAGTATCGCTAGTATAAATATGTACCTTTGCATGCATCAGTTTGTTCAAGAAGAAAGAAGAAGAAAAGTGATTTAGTCTTAGTTTCTATCTAATATTGTTTCTTAATGTTGCTTTCATAGTCGTATGTTTGATACTAGTGTTAGTAGATGTGAAAAAAAGGTGGGTTGTATAAGCCGCGTAAGCGATGAAAAAGGGTTTGTTTTGAATGGTATAGTTTTGGTACGTACGGGTCAAATCAGGCCTGATTTGGTACGGGTCAATCCAGTATTCTTTTTCTCGGTGCCAATCCACTTTCTGCACACGCCTAGTTAAGTATGGACGGCAACTGTTAGCGACCCTAATGGACTTTGACCGAACCAACCCAACAGGCCAACACACGTGAAAACGACCCGAACTAGAATTTCACATTCGATAAGTGATAAGTTATTTTTTTTAAGAGTTTGCTCAATGCAGCTAGGGCCTTATGAGCTAATTTCCCCGACCTGACATCCAGGTTCTGCAATCTAACTAGGCCAAAATAGACACTTTTTAGTTGTAGAAAGGACATTTACATATATGTACTCTGTCAGAATGCATTACCGATATGAAAGATAGTGTACATTAGATATTGCTATGAAGAATTACTGTCCACATGCATAACAAATGACCAAAACATTAATATAGAAACCCCAACTGCTGATTTAGTTTAAATGCGATTTGAGGAGCATTCCATACTCGGGCCGTTTCATTACAATATTGGCATCCTGAAATCGAGTTTTTTATAGAATAAGTAAGACGTTTTCAAGATCGATGTCGAAAATGGTCAAACGGGTAAAAGATGTAGAATATTATTGTTATACAGTAACACATGTGTAGTTTCTGAATACTATACTACCTGCATAATGACATCTTCTACTTCAAACTTCAACATTTCAGAATTTGGTCGTCACTCTCCTGTATAGTTTTATACAGGAATCATTGTAAGTGAAAAGGTTATTATTTCATTGGTTCAGATTATACTCTTACTATGTTCATGATATCAGTCAAATTCATATATAAGGTCAAGAAAAATAGATAGATACGAGTGACTAAATGCACAAACAATTGATGAAGTAATAATAAAGTGTTGGAATTATTATATCATGACAATCATATTAATATACCAAGAACATCAAAGTGAGCATGAGCGGAAGCAATTATAATAGATCGAATAACATGTAATTAATTAATCATCAATTTAAATAGTAAACATACCGTAGTGATTCTAGCCCGAACAAGAATCAATGCAATCTTCCGGAACCAATGAACCCTAATTAGGGTTTATTAGGATTATATGAATTACCCCTTACCGTTTTGTAATTCAATCCAAGAATCAAACAATAGTGTGTTTGATTTACGTTCTTGTACACACGTACTAATTCAAGGAAAAGATTATGCAAGTAATTATCACAAAACAATTTTTAGATGCAAGAAATCGAAACCCTTAGGGTGTTCGGTTTGATGATCGACCAAAGAAAAGAGAAGAGAAGAAAACCCCAAGTTGTGTGTGTACAAGTTATGAGAAAACTCTTAACCTTGGGTTTGCTTATATACTAGAGATTACTTGGAGCTCAAGGCACAAAGGAGGTGGGTTTGCCTCCTTGGCCGATCGGTTGTGAAGCCCAAGATGGGGTTCCGGAACCTTCTCTTGTTTCCATGTAAAGTCTAGCAATTAGTTTCCTAATCTTCGTTTAATAATTAATTAGTCATTAATCAATAATACTAATTATTATTTAATTGTTTTGTGTTTAATAATTAATTATAACATTTTATAAATAATTATTACATTTCCTCTTCATACGTATTGTGTGCAATCCCGTAATCTCAAGTTCGATCCTAACACACAACTACTATTATTTTGTCTATAAAACTAACAGCTCCCACTTAGACATATCATAATAGTGTGATCACATCGATTAGCGTCTTGCAACACGTCGATGCCTCTAGTACAACTTGAGTAAGGCTCCTGGAAAACCTTTTAATGATTTCTCATTATTATTATCCCTTTGTTTCTAATACTACGTTAATAAGGATATGGATCTAGGTCATTCCTTAATTAACCATTCTGTTTCTCGTTCTTAGAAATTGACAAGATTACCAAATCTTTTGAACCTTTCATAAAAGACCTTGGGCGTGGCCACGCAAACACCTTGACAACCCTACGAGGGGCCCAGCAGTATTAAACTCCAAAATTAATTTGAAGGAACAAATTCTTTATTGACTACAAGCAAAACACACAAACTTTGTAACACTTCCGAAAACAACCCTTATTACTAACATTTACGTATAGCGTTAAGTTGTTTCACAAAAATGTACTACATTCATGACCGTTATCTTGCATCTCAAGTCTAAGGATAACTTCTTATGATTTACTTAATGACAAGATCCATAAAGTAACATCATATAGTTGGGATAAGTCCTATATTCAGTATCATCGAATATCATCTGAAATGACATGACTACGCATCAATATACTTAAGTATATTATATCAACTTCAGATTTGTCTTAATTTAATAATATTCCCATATTATTAACTGACAATGGACAATTTAGAATAACTCTTATTCATGGATTTAAACATGCAAAAATAGGACAACAATAATTAATAACAGAAATAAACATACCAACATACTTTATTTCATTAAAATAATAATTGTTTACAATATCCTTTATCCAAATACTAATCACAGTTATGCATGAAACTACTAGCTAATTTAAGTCCAATTCCATTGGCTAATTCATTAAGCTTCTCTTTCGCCAAAGCCTTAGTGAATGGATCAGCTAAGTTATCATCTGTGTGAACCTTCAACAGATTTATTTCACCTTCGTCAACCTTTTCACGAACAAAGTGATACTTCCGTAGAAAATGTCTGGTGCCTCTCATGACTCCAGGTTCATTGGCAAATATGATCGCAGCAGAATTGTCACAATACATATTAATAGGTAATTCAATTGAAGGCATAACACCAAGCCCAGAAACGAATTTCCTAATCCAAACAGCCTCCATAGCAGCTTCCGAAGCAGCAATGTATTCAGCTTCTGTTGCAGACATCGCAATTGTACTCTGCTTCTTGCTCCTCCAATCTACAGCTCCTCCATTGATAACAAAGACATAACCCGTCTGAGACTTCGAATCATCTTTATTACTTTGAAAGGATGCATCACAGAAACCTGTAACACAAAGATCTGCAGATGGATTTCCACCATAAACCAAAAACATATCTTTTGTATTCCTTAAATACTTAAGAATATGTTTAACAGCAATCCAATGTTTTTCACCTGGATTCTGTTGAAATTGACTGGCAATATTTTGAGCAAACGCCACATCTGGCCTTGTGCACTTAACCGCATACATAATAGATCCTACAGCCGAAGCATAAGGAACTTTACTCATGCGAGTCACCTCTTCAGGTGTTGAAGCACAATACTCATTACATAAGCCATGTTTTACTTCCATCGGCAAATATCCTTTCTTGGAATTTTGCATATTGAATCTCTTCAATATTTTGTCAATGTAAGCACTTTGACTTAATCCAATTAACCTCCTTGATCTATCTCTATAGATTTTGATTCCCAGAATGTATGCAGCTTCTCCTAAATCTTTCATAGAAAAGCACTTTCCAAGATATGCCTTTACTGCTTGCAAACTTGGAATGTCTTTTCCCATGATCAATATGTCATCAACATATAGAATTAGGAAAGTTACATTATCACTCCCACTAGCTTTGTGATACACACATGGCTCATCAAGATTTTGAGTGAATCCAAACTTTTTAATTTCAGCATCAAACCTCTTGTTCCATTGTCATGATGCTTGCTTTAATCCATAAATGGATCTCTTAAGCTTGCAAACACGATTTGGGAAATCTGGATTTTCAAACCCTTCTGGTTGTGCCATATAGATGTCTTCATCTAGATGACCATTTAAGAAAGCGGTTTTCACATCCATTTGCCAAATCTCATAGTCATAGTACGCTGCTATAGCTATGAGTATTCTTATAGCTCTTATGTCTGCTACAGGAGAAAACGTCTCCTCGTAGTCTATTCCAAAAGTTTGAGTAAAACCTTTAGCAACTAGACGAGCCTTATAAATGTGTGCATATCCATCCATGTCAGTCTTGATTTTGTAAAGCCACTTACTCCCAACTACCTTGGCACCAGGAGGTAAGTCAACTTCTTCCCAGACTTCATTGTCATGCATGGATTGTATTTCCCCATCCATAGCAGCTTTCCATTTAGCTTTTTGAGGGCTATTAATGGCAGCTCTATAACTAGTAGGTTCATTAAGATCCCCTAGTATATGCTGATCGACCTCTACATTGAGACATAGACGGTCAGGAGCTTTCACAGATCTTGAAGATCTGCGAATGGGAATTACTTCAACTTCCGGTGGAGGACCCAGACTTTCCGGTTCTATAGGAAGTGTGCTAGTGTTTTCTGAAGGCAATGCATTATTTAGATCATCTTCTAAATCATATACTCTCCCACTGATTTCTTGAACCACAAATTCACTTTCAAGAAAATCACCATATCTTGCAACAAACACTTTGTTCTCAGGTGGGTAGTAAAAGTAGTAACCCATAGTTTCCTTAGGGTATCCTACGAAAATGCATTTTACAGATCTTTGTTGGAGTTTATCTTGTGAGTCACGTTTAACATACGCCTCACAACCCCAGACCTTTAAATAAGACAAGTTCGGAGCTTTTCCAGTCCATATCTCATATGGCGTCTTATCAACCTTCTTGGTGGGAACCATATTCAAAATACAAACAGCTGATTCAAGAGCATAATCCCAAAAAGACAAAGGAAGTTTAGTAAGATTATACATTGATCGAACCATGTCCAACAATGTACGATTCCTTCTCTCAGATACTCCATTTTGTTGTGGAGTATATGGAGATGTGAGATTCTGGACAATTCCATTCTCAGTTAAGAAATCTTTAAAATCTTGACTAAGGTATTCACCACCTCGATCAGAACGAAGAGCTTTAATCTTCTTTCCCAATTGCAATTCTACTTCTGCTTTGAAAACTTTAAATGTTTCAAACACCTCATGTTTATGCTTAAGTAAATAAACATAACCATAACGGCTGAAATCATCCGTAAAAGTTAAGAAGTAGACAGCACCTCTCCTTGACACATGTCTAAGTGGTCCACATACATCCGTGTGTATTAAACCAAGTAGATCTGAAGCTCTTTCCATATTACTATGAAAAGGTTTCTTCGTCATCTTCCCAGAAATACAAGATTCGCATTTATCAAATGACTCATCATTGATATTATTCAAAAGCCCTTCACGTTGCAGCTTTTGCATGCGAGTCTTGCCTATATGGGCAAGTCGACAGTGCCAAAGGTAAGACGAATTCAAGTCATACTTCATTCTCTTACTTATGCTGTATATCGAATTATTATTATTGTTGGAAGTCACACAATTATTCATATCAATTTCAAACACACCATTCACAGCAACAGCATTAAAATAAAATACACCATTTAAAGAAACAGAAATTTTATTGCCATCAATAGTATGAGAAAAACCAAGATCCAACAAACATGAAAAGGAAACAACACCTCTAATTATAGAAGGTGCATAATGACAATTGTTTAAACAAAGTACTAAACCCGAAGGTAAAACTAAATCAAACATTCCTATGGCTTCAACTGCTGCTTGTGCTCCATTTCCCACATGCAGAAATTGCTCCCCATAAGCTAGTCTCCTTTCCTCTCTAAACCCCTGCAGTGTATTACAAATATTAATACCACATCCAGTATCATATACCCAGGAATTTATTTCACGAGATAAAGTAAATAATTCAATGACAAATAAGTTACCTGAAGTGCTGGCGCCCATGTGCCCAGTCTTCTTAACCTTGTTGTTTCGCAAGTCATCGAGATAAAGAGGACAATTCCTCTTCCAGTGGCCCATCACCTTGCAGTAATGGCATCCTTGATCCTTCTTTGGATTATTCTTGATAGGAGGGTTCTTCTTTGGTTGAGGTGGTTGATAAGCCATAACTTGCTTATTCTTATCATCCTTCTTCTTTCCTTTACCCTTCTTCTTGTTCGCATTTGGCTTGTTAATTCTACCCCCTTGTATTGCAAGTACTTGGGGCGTAGGAGCCTTTTGTGGTGTACCTTTCTCATAATCAATGAGCAGTGCGTGCAATTCACTTACAGTCTTCCCCACGCAATGCATATTGAAGTTCCTCACAAAACCACTAAATTCCTTATCAAGGGATCTATTGATTAAGTGCACAGCCATATCATTGTCATAGGGTTTCCCAAGTGTTTGTAGTTGATCCATGTAACTTTTCATTTTCAACACATGAGCACTCACAGGTTCACCAGGACCTTGCTTACAACCATGTAGAGCTTCCATCAAATCGTAAATCTCTACATTTGATGGTTTCTCATAGAGTTTCTTGAGTTCATCAATCATGTCTTTGGGAAAATACTCCTCAAACTGTCTTTGAAGAGATGTGGACATTCCCCCTAACATCATTGTGGCCACATCAATATGTTCCTTGCTATCAAGATTCCATTTGGCTTTAGCAGCTTCAGTAGCTGCCGGGCCTTCAGGTTCAGCAGGGCAAGGCGTTTTCAAGATTTCGAGTTGACCAGTCACTCGCAGGACAATCCTTAGTGAACGGTACCAATCATTGAAATTTTCCGAGCCAGTCAATTTTTCTCGTTCAAAATAAGTTTTGAACACAGAACGTAGGTTGGAGTTATCAGTTTGAGCCATTTCTACAGATAAAGAAAGTTCAAAACATTAGTATTTTTGATACTACAATTTTTCAAGAAAATTAAAATACCCAAGGAAAATAAATCCATAGAATAATCTTGAAAACTAGGATCCTCCATAAACATAGTTCCATCACATTCAGTTGATCTGCTAGTAATGAAAGTATAATATGAGGTAACTTGTCGTACAAGTAATTGGCATAACATTTGTCCAATTCCTAGATTTATGGAATTTACAATCACAAAACATTTGTATTGTAAGCATGTTTAGTCCCCATCTTAATGCCTTGAGTCCAAGTCTCACTTCCTACTCAATTTAAGTCGTCTAACTTAAAAACTGTAAACTCATAAATCCATTACATCAGTTGATCTGCTAGCAATGAATTTATGAAATTTACCTTTCCATTGCAATCTCGCCAAGTCTCACTATGACGTAAATTACAACTTCAAGTGTTCTTAATTAGATGGCATTCAACTTAATTTATAAGGGTATAATTATTTTGATGTGTTCAAAATAATGTATGAAGAAGCATGCATACAACTTCATAACATTGGTTTTACAAAACAATTTTATTACCAATTTGCTAAGAGTAAAATAACAAAGTTTTGATTGAGGTATCGGGTTCACCAATTAAAGAATAACCATCAATTATCGTCCACTATATCGTACTTTTGCATACGTCCGAAGGCATAGTGTTTCGGATAATCATTGTGGAATTGTGGATTATTCACCCTTAAGATGACAATGTACATGTAATGGTTGTTCGGTAAGTCTAATTTACACACAAACGAGCGTTAAGACATGACTGTTGTCTCTCTAAGGCCACAATTTAATGCGTTGCCATCCTTATACCCATCACACAGTGTGTAAACTTCGGTCGAGCCTATTTAACCATTACGTACAAAAACATCAATCAACCAATCCTTTGAAATTTTAATTCTTAAAAACCAAAACAATTTCGCCATTATTTAGTCCGTATTATTTTTTCTATTCAAAAAAATTACCCTTTTCGTTTATATAAACATGTCTAACACAATAAATAAACAAAAAAAGTAATTTGCAATAAAAAATAAAACAACTAAATAAACACATATACATAATCATAACAATTAAATATGTATAAAACATGTAGCCACATGCAAATCTTATTAAAAGATCCTATTAATAATCAAATCTAGGTGTATAAACGTATTAATTCAATTAGGGCTTTCTTTTTCTTAGAAAAAGAGCCACATACATCGATAAATCGATTGCGTAAGCCAAAATTAAATAAATACCACATAGCACATAATTGATTACTTAATATTGGAGTCTTCCCCAATTCGACATCTATTAAAAATTTACATGTTTTAATATATAATCTTAACCATTAATATATATAAGCAATTTAAACCATTTAAATAACACAATAAAAAAATCCATGCAAACATGCACTTTTCATGGATTTAGCTTAACAATTAACATATTGCACCAAGATCGTTTACTAAAACGCATAAAAAATTACATGACATCTTAGGGTTTCTAGTCAATTTTATAAAATAAAAAAAAACTAAACCCTAAAAACCCTAAAAGGTCATTCGACCAAAAAAATAGGGTTAGGGAAAAATTAAAAACACAAACCCTAAAAAACATGTAACTATTCGAATCAAATCCAATTTTATGCGTTGCGATAATTAATTACACATTATAACGGCTCTAGATGCCACTGTTGGAATTATTATATCATGACAATCATATTAATATACCAAGAACATTAAAGTGAGCATGAGCGGAAGCAATTATAATAGATCGAATAACATGTAATTAATTAATCATCAATTTAAATAGTAAACATACCGTAGTGATTCTAGCCCGAACAAGAATCAATGCAATCTTCCGGAACCAATGAACCCTAATTAGGGTTTATTAGGATTATATGAATTACCCCTTACCGTTTTGTAATTCAATCCAAGAATCAAACAATAGTGTGTTTGATTTACGTTCTTGTACACACGTACTAATTCAAGGAAAAGATTATGCAAGTAATTATCACAAAACAATTTTTAGATGCAAGAAATCGAAACCCTTAGGGTGTTCGGTTTGATGATCGACCAAAGAAAAGAGAAGAGAAGAAAACCCCAAGTTGTGTGTGTACAAGTTATGAGAAAACTCTTAACCTTGGGTTTGCTTATATACTAGAGATTACTTGGAGCTCAAGGCACAAAGGAGGTGGGTTTGCCTCCTTGGCCGATCGGTTGTGAAGCCCAAGATGGGGTTCCGGAACCTTCTCTTGTTTCCATGTAAAGTCTAGCAATTAGTTTCCTAATCTTCGTTTAATAATTAATTAGTCATTAATCAATAATACTAATTATTATTTAATTGTTTTGTGTTTAATAATTAATTATAACATTTTATAAATAATTATTACATTTCCTCTTCATACGTATTGTGTGTAATCCCGTAATCTCAAGTTCGATCCTAACACACAACTATTATTATTTTGTCTATAAAACTAACATAAAGTACTTTGGCTTGATTGATATCGTCCAATGATTGAGTTAAAAAAAAAAAAAAAAAAAAAAAAAAGTTTATTAAACAGAACTCTATGAAAGCCCTGTGACATTGTCAGACCACCAGACCTCTAATTACGCGTTACATGAAAAATAGTGTTAAGTTCTTAGATGGATTTAATATGTCTATGATATTCTAATGAGATATATATCTTTTATATAATACAACAAAACCTCTATTGAGAATTTTTCATTTTAAAAAAAATGCATTTATACCTTATTTAGTAATAATTTTATTTAAAAAAAAATGTTATTTTCTTATTAGGTAATATTTTATATTTATCCATAACACAAGTAGAAGATAAATACAAAAAAATATAAATAAAATGCAATTAATAATAGGATTAAAATTTTTAAATAATTATCTTTAATAATAAAAAAAAACTATAATTGAACATCATAAATCAAATAAAACAAATATTAAATTATTTGTTTTTTAATAAATAAAAATATATGTTCAAAATTTTTTTTAAAAACCCGCGCGTGCGCGGGCATTATAGCTAGTTAGTACTAGAAACATTCACGGTTATCTTTTTGTATTCTAATCAACTTGTGTGAAATTAAAGAAAAAAATAATCGTTTCCACCAAAACATGTTTTACGATAACAAAAAGATTTAAAAAATTGTTAAGAGTTTATATGAGTTTTCAGGTTTCCAACTGTCATAGAGTTAAGTTTCTTAACTCGATGGAAGATGAACACCTGAAAACATCATACTATTCTAGACACATAACACTCGCATACTTTTTGGTATATTAGTAACAAGCAATTTCTTTCTCCAACCTATGTGGGATAAAACGAAATAATAGAATGTTAGAAAAGGTCTCCGTAAACAAAAAAATGGCAAATTATTTCAGCATAAAAAAGATTTTAAGAACATGGAAAGAATAGATAATGTAAGAGTTGGTGAAAGAATTATGTGCTTACGAAACATGAAGGTAACAACATAAAAATTTTAAATTGTTATTGATTTAAAAATTGAATATGTAAGATTGCAGATGTTAAGTTTAAGCATTGTCCTTTGTGCTTATAGTCATAGAGAGTAAAATGTTTACTTTACAAATTGTTTCCGATATATGTACAAATTATGAATGAGACATATGTTAAGTTTAAATATGATAACCGAAATAGTAGTTGTTGTATTGGTGTAAGATCGCATTAGGACGAAAATGTATATGACACTAGCTAGATGAAAATAAGACATTCTCCTCGTTTTGATATGAGTATGAATTATCCAACAAGACATATACTGCTTGTTGACTTAGATTGTACTGGATTTATTAGCTTAGATTTAAATTTGAATTTAGTGTAAAATTTCATTTGTCAATTATAAACTTATATGCTCATTTATATTCAAGTTTAAAAGTATAGAAAAATCGAAAATGATTTGACCTTATTCGCGTTTTTTTCCTTTAGTTTTGATTTTGTTAGTGGTAAATCGCATTACTCAATTTCGCAACAAACTTATTGATTCTTAAATTCTTATTCTTTATCAATGCTTTCAAAATATTCTTTCCTTTTACGCCATGTGAACTTAATGACTAAACCAAATTCGCGAAAACATGTTTTATTGTGAGTACAACGAAAGATAATGGAAAAAAGAAAATTGAGAATCGTATTAACTTTCATTCTTGTCACTCTCTTTCCCAACTAATTTAGCCGGTAAGAGGATAACAAGATTGAAAACACAATACTATTCACAACACAAGCTTCTCAAGTATGCTATGGTATATTAGTAACAAACACTTTCTTTCTTCAACCAATGTGGGATAAAATGTTAGGATTGAAGGTTGAAAATGGTCTCCATCTTATATAAAAGATTTTATTGGAAAGAAGGAGACAATGCAAGAGTTATTTAAACTTGTTGAAAGTAAAATATCTTGAAACTCCAGATTGAATTTTAGAAGCAAACGTATACACTTTGGATGATAATGTGAAATTATATGTTGTGATTGCTCTAAAAATGAAAGATTGCAAATGTTTAAACATTCAACTAATACAACCTGTGATTTTGAACAAGGGGTTAGGTTTTACTTATATAAACCATTCGTGAAGAAATCTTATACATCGCTGAATGAATTACGCTTTTTGGTCATGTAGGTTAAAGTATTTTTTGCATTATGGTAACTGTTATAGCCATGGGTGGTTAAACAAACTAATTTTGGCAAAATTGAATGCTCATTGTGTATATTATGAATTTACAAATTTAGGTATGCATGTAGCCAAGCAAAGTTTTAGTCAAACATATACGGATTTGATAACGTAAGCCATATGTTTTTATTACTTTGATATGAATTGTTATTCAAGTAGAGATCGATATACACGGCTTTGTGAATTACGTATTGAGCTGTCCGGCAGTATTTCTAAAGTATGTTAAAAAGTGTTTGACTGGAAATATTTTTAACCATATCTAGATCCACTCACAATTTACAAAAAAAAAAAAACCCCACTCGCTGACGTGTCAGTGAGCTGATTGGTTTGTTTTTTGTGGGCCAAAAAAACCAACC
Organism: Artemisia argyi; assembly: GCA_030686995.1. NCBI lineage: Eukaryota > Viridiplantae > Streptophyta > Magnoliopsida > Asterales > Asteraceae > Artemisia > Artemisia argyi. The sequence goes on from JARVZY010010811.1 coordinate 68,413, forward strand.
AATCAGCTCGCTGACACGTCAGCGAGTGGGTTTTCTTTGTAAATTGTGAGTGGGTGTAGCACACCTCATCTAACAAGAGTACAAGACAAAAAAGATAATTGGGCCTGCATTAAAAAAGCATGCATCATTTCAACCCAAATTATTGGGCCTATATTTAGCAGTCATTTTCATCTTCTTTTTTAAGGTTTCAAGCCCAATAGTTGGACCCTTATATGACAAGTTTTCTCTAAGTTTCGAATGCTTACCTACTGTAACATAGTTAACTAGTTTTCTTCAAGTCATCAAAGTGTAGCTCCTCTTAAGATTAGCACGATATATATACGAAATACAGTAAAACCTTTATAAATTAATACTCGATAAATTAATAACCTCGATAAAATTAATAATTTGTCAAGTCGCAACTTGAGACCAGTGCAAATTTGGACCATAATCGATAAAATAATAAAATAATAATTTTTTTAAAACCCAATGTAAATATGTTGGTCCCAACAAAATTATAAATTAATAATTACTAAATTTTTTCATAATACACATATGATAATTTATTTTTAATCTCTAATTAGTATACATTGTAATTTATTTTTCATATATAGCTAGTATACACTGTAATTTGTACATATTGGAACTTGTTTTCTAATTTATTTTTCATCTATAACTAGTATATGTTGTAATTTATTTTTTATCTCTAGCTAGTATACATTGAAACTTGTTTTTTTAATTTATTTATCATCTCTAACTAGTATACATTGTAACTAGTACATATAGAACTTGAAAATTTAAAAGTAATACGTAAAACCTCTTTAAATTAATAAATTATTAATTTATCGATATAATAATATCTCACTAAATTAATAAAATATCCCGGTCCCGACACTATTAATTTATAGAGGTTTTACTGTATGTTGGAATTTGTGGTCCAATTCTTTTAATGGTGTGTACTGTGTAGCATAATTGGTTTGAGATGAGAAATGAAGCAAAAAAATCCTTGATCTTTTAGGAATTCACATAATAAATGTTATTTAAATTCGTCCGTGGTTGTAGAAAATATTTAGAAAAAGGCATCGTTTAGTTTGAACCTATGTATAATTAAATATTTAAATTGGTTTCCACCAAGACATGTTATACTGATAGAAAAAACAAAACTGTAAAATGGATGAAAAAAAATCTAGAGATCATAATATTTTATTTTATTTTTTATTTTTTTTCAGATTTCAAGAATTCGTTGCAAGTTTACAGTTTTTGTAACTTGCAAGAAAGTGATCACCTGAAAACTTGATTTTATTCTAGACACATATAACCCACATCCAATACGATATATTAATAATAACCCAAAATTTCTTCCTTCAACCGATGTGCGATAAAAGGTTAAAAAAGAGCACTAACTTCTATATCATTCTTTGGTCTTCAACTCTACTTTCTAATTCGATGTTCTTATGAAAAATAATGATTTAAATTGCATGAACGATAGCTACATTATAATGTTACTCAAAAGATGTAGATCGATGGGAACACCGTGACCCTAGGCATCACACCACTGAGGTGCCAACCTGGCCCTTCCCTAAGGACCAAGCCCCAGGCAATGATCTCATGTCCGAGTAACCTAATTAAAGCATATGTAGTGTGGATTGTTGGCCTTTAGATTTAGACATCCTTGAATATTCAAAGTCAATAAGCATCTAAACATGATGATTGGAATAGCAGTTGTTGATCGTCACTATCGTTCTTGTATGTGTAAGATCACATTAGAATTAGAATATGTATGGCACTATCTAGATGAAAATAAGATACTCCAGCTCGTTATGAACATTCAACTGTGATTAAAATATGCTCATTTTATGTTGGTTGTTGACCAACATACATTTTTACATTTCTATTGTTTCTTTGGTTTCAAAAATGCGTTTTCTTTTCTAACCTGGTGAAATTAATGATTAAACATGTTCTAAAGTACCAAATTAGAATTTAAAAAAAAAAAAGAAAAAAAGAAAAAAAGTAAAAGTTCATATGCGTTTTCTAATACTTCAAGATGTGCTAGATTTTTTCAATCATGCACACTATGATGCACTCGAAAACACTACACTATTCTCAACACATTTAGTACACATAAACTTATGGTATATAACTAACCAACAATTTCTATCTTCACCCAATGTGGGATAGAGTATTAGGATAAAATGTTAGCAAATATCTTTATTAAAAAATGGTAAGAAAGAGATAATTCATAAGTTCTTAACAGTTGGTGAAGAAGAAATATTTGTTACATGGAACATCAAACTCAAGTTTAGAAGCAACTACTTTATGTTTTTATAACACAAAACATAAAGGCAACAACTTGTATAAAAGAACCTATGGTGATTTTTACTAAGCAAAAAGTATTACTACGTAGCATTTACTTATCATAATTCGTTTATATAGAAATCTATATGTTGTTGTATAAGTTACGTGTTCGACCAGGTCATGAATACAATTCCTTGTTGTATTGTGACTTGTTTATGTTTGTTTAAAAACTTGTTCGGCCGAGTACAGATCACTAAGCACACTACAACAATTAGGAGGACGGGCTAGGAGGCTTTTGGAGAGGACGGCCATGTCCCAGCCGAAAGTCGCTAAACGACAAAAACGTTGGCACACAAATTAAACTGGCTAAATTTTGAATGCCGAATGTCTAAATTTTGAATGTACATATATAGGTTTAATTTGCATGTAACTAGGTAACATTCAGGACAAAGTTAGAAGATGAGCATTATGTTAAAATCTCATTTTTCTTGCGTAAGCTGCAAAATGGTTCTTCGCCTTATATTCCTTCGAATAATTGGTTTTAATAAACATGAGCATTATGTTAAAATCTCATTACGACTGGTAAACTAAAACAAGTAAAATCATTGCGTAAATGAAACTATTCTAATAATGTGAGTCATGTTAACATGTACGTGTGCAAGTGCATTACAAACGTGTGGTTAAGATTTCAGGATAAGTAGCTAGGCAATTCTTTATAAACGTGAAAAATTCTCGTTTTTGTTTTCACCAAAATGCTTTCAGGAGAGCAATAAAGACAGTAGAAGTAAAGACAGTATGCGACACTAATAAGGTGCGGATTAATCTGGTTCGGGTTAATCATGTACGGGCTAACCCGAATAATCCTAATTATAACGTAGAAATAAAGACAGTGAGTAATTGTATTAAGCGTTCGGGTTAATTGGATTAGCGAGGATAATGTTTCTTAACCCGTGTGATTCGGTAAAGCCGGGTTAGTTGGATTCGGGTATTTTTGACACACTCAGTTAAAAGTGATATGTCACTACCTTATTCCTTTATAAATATTTCTCGTTGTGTAATGTCTAAACAATGAATGTTTGTCATCTACTTGTCTATAATCCTCAAATAATTAATAGAACAGTTTTTATCAGACTCGACTATCTAACAATCTAAAATGTCACAAGTACGGAAAAAATATGACGAATGTGAAAATAACAAAGATTACCGTTAAAACGTTAAGGAGTCCAATTTTGAAAATAAAGTACCCAAGAATGGTTTGTGAACCCTCGTATACACTTGAACTATCATACAATCCATGATTGGACCAACTATAATGAGCTGGCCCTTGATTTGGCCCATCAATGTCTACATTATTTCTTCTTGACCCCTTATATAAAAGTGGGTTATAATCATCAACTTGTCCAACATCTTAAAATCATCACCTACCTACGTGTACAAAACTACAAACCCTTTTACTATTTTGGGTAAATTTTGGGAGAATCCAAATTTGAAATAAAGATGCATGATTCCTAGCTAGCTTCACGCGTTAATTTTACCTTTTCCTCCTCCTAACATGTATGATCCAGTTTGATTACAAAGAACACACAATGATGGAGACACCACCCCCTCCACCACCACTACCTCCCCACGTACGATTTGCGCAGCGGTTTCAACAATATGCGCTTTTCTTGCTTGCATTCTGGCCTTACTTAGGCTGTACTTGGACGTGCGTTTTTACGAGTTTCTGAATAGTCTTAGCAACTGCATGTTTTCCTTGTTTAAAGGCAAGTCATAAGGTAGTACACTCCATGCACGTCTACATTCAATTTCCATTTAGTAGGTTAGTGACTTAGCGGGTAGATAGCACTATTGCTAGTATAAATATGTACCTTTGCATGCATCAGTTTGTTCAAGAAGAAAAGTTATCAAGTCTTAGGTGATGTTTAGTTGTAGAAAAATTTTCCACTTTTTCAGTTTCTAAATTCATTGGGAACGGAATGATTTTTCTTCTTTTTCTTCTCTATAGAAGAGTTGAGAATTTTGAAAACCCGTTTAGTTGGAGTTATATTTTTCTTTTTTAAAAATGATAAAAAGATTACCTCAAATTGCGATGGTGGCGGCAATGGTGGGCGGTGGCGGCGACGGTCGGTGGTGGAAGATGACACGAGAGACTAGGGGTAGAATGGTGTATGTGTTTTTTTTGGAGTTGAGAAAAAAGTGAGAAAGAAAAAAGTGAGAATATTAGAATGGACTTTTCAATTTCTAAGTTAAAATGTAGGAAATGAGAATTTCAATTTTTTGAAATTTGTTGAAAAGAGTACGTGGGACTAAACGCGTTTTCAGTTTTCTCATTTTCTTATTTTTTTAAAAATGAATAATTTCTCTCCAACTAAACGCACCCTTACGCTCAGTTCTTGAGTTGGAAAGGAAGAGGAAAGGAAAGGAAATTGATAGGTTTTTGTGTTCTTGAGTTTTTTTTAAGGGAAGTGGAAAGGAAATAGGGAGGGAGTTTAATTAAGTAAATCTTCCTGCCACTTTTGGAGGAAAGGGAAAGGAAAAAGAAACTTATGTTGTGTAAAGACTAATATACCCTTTTTAAAATATTTTACATTAACAATTAAAGGGCATATATGTAATTTCACCAATTTATTTTCCTTTTCCTCCCACTAAATAACATGATTATCATTACTTTCCTTTTCCTTACTCTATCTCAAAAACATAACAACTAACACTTAGTTTCCTTTTCCCTTTCTTTTCCCTTTTCTATTTTTTTTCCATTTCCCTCTACTTAAAACTCGAGAACTGAGCGTTAGTTTCTCTCTAGTTTTTTTTAGAGTCTTGCCCACTTATCTAATCTTGTTTCTTAATCCGGCTTTCATAGCCGTATTTTTGATTCCTTCAAGCGTTAATTTTACCTTTGCCTCCTAGCATATATGATCCGACGACCAAAATAAATAAAGATTCATTATTGCTGAAAGAACACACAATGATGGAGATGTTCCGACGACCACGGACCACCACCACCACCACCACAACCACCACAACCTCCCCACCATTGCGGTATGATACGCGCAGCGGTTTCAGCAATATTCTTTATTCTTTCTTGCATTCTGGCCTTACTTAGGCTGTTGCGTTTTTACTAGTACAAGTGGAAAATCAAATTTCCTTTAGATTCGAGTGTAGTTTCTGAATAGTCTTAGTAACTCTTGCATGCATGCATGTTCTCCTTGTTTAGTCACTCAGACTACATTATATTAGTGACGAACAATTTCTATCTTCAACCAATGTGGGATAGATTGTTACCATAGAAGGTGAATAAGGAAGAGATGATGCAAGAGTTATTAAGAGTTAGTTATAATTTCTTTCTTCAACCAATATGGTTATCAACTTGAATAACATGTGAGTGTACGTTATAATTGCTCTAAAAATTAAAGATTGCCAATGTTTTAGCATTGTATCGTAAGACTTGCGACTTATTTAACAAGAAAATAAGGTTAACGTCTTTTTTTTTTTTTTTTTTTTTTTTTTTTTTTGGAGTCTATAAAATTTTGTGTTAGTCTTGGGTGACATAGTTTCTCCTTTAATTGTTTGAGTTGTCATAGTTGTAATTTCGTAGTATCGTGAGGGTCAAGATTGTTGTTTAAGGTCGTTTTCATAGTTTCAGGATCGTAAGGGTCAATATTTGTAAGTCCACCTAAGCCCCTAGAATCTTGCTAGTTTTTATTTATGTGCAATATAATTGCCTTTAAAAAATGGTTGCTTAATTTCATCACATCAGCAACACTGAGCGATCTCCGATACAAAACAAGAAAAAAGAACGATAACCAAGAAAGTAAAAAAGATTAAGAATTTATATGAACTCTCAGCTTTACAAGTTCATTCATGCTATGTATTATTAGCATGCAAACTTTTCTAAGCATGAACCCAACCGTAGAGCTGAAAACATAATACTAGTCTAATCACAAGTGACTCACGTACACTGCGGTATATTATTAACCAACAACTTCATTCTTACAACTATGTGGGATAGAATGTTAGGATAAAAGGTTGGCATAGTTCTCTAAATTGCATATTATGTAAAAGAAATTTATGTACATGAAAAGAAAAAAATAATGCTAGAGTTAAACCATGAAACATGAAGGTAACAGTTGGGATAACAGGAAATTATATGTTGTTATAGCTCCTATAATGAAAAAACCTATGATATTCTCTAAGGGTTTACTTATTTGAAATCGCTTATGTAGAAATTTCTATGTCGTCGAACGAATTATATTTTTGGGTCATACACGTTAAAATAATTATGTATTATGATGCTTGCTTCTTCCAACCTATGTGGGACATAATGCTAGGATAGAAGACTAGAAAAATATTTAAAAATAATAGAGTTAATTGCATTTTTGGTCCCTGTGGTTTGGCCAAATTGCAGATTTGGTCCCCAACTTTTTGAAAGTGCACCAGACGTCCTCATTTTCAAGTTTTCGTTGCATTTTTGGTCCCTGGGCCCACACGTCGTTAACGCTGCTCCGTTACTCACCCCATGTACGTTGCACACGAGAGTTTTTTTTGTCATTTCACCCCACTTTTCTTTCTTTTTTATATAAAATTCACCCCACTTTCATCATCATCATCACTCACACCTGCAAATCCTCTCTCTCTCTCTCCCACCAAGAAGATGATGGAGATGAGAGCAAACCACAACTCTTATCCCCACTGTTTGTCCTCACTATTCATCATCATCAACACCAACACTCTCTCTTCCTCACCTAAAAACCCTAGCCGCCCCTATACATCTACCTGCAACCCTCCATCGCCACCCTTGTCACCTCACCGCCACCACCAATCCACTCCACACACCCTTCTCTTCACGATCTACAACAACACGCGCCCTCAAACTCCTCACCAACTCTCATTACAACCATAAGTCACCTCTTTTGCCCTATCACCCCCCATACCTCGTTTTTGTGAAGAAGAAAAAGGTGAAGACTGAGTCACTGAACTGGGTTTTTAAAGACAAAAAAATAAAAAATAAAAAACCGTGCAATTTGGGATTGATTTGGTAGCTCAAATGGGTTTGCATTTGATTTGGTTGTTCTTGACACTGAACTGGGTTTTTAAAAGATTTTTTGTTCTTGATGGTGAATCGAGTGTGTATTATTTTTTTTGTTCTTGATGATGATAATGACTATGATAAAGAAGTGATTTTTTGTTCCTGATGATGATAATGGATTTTTAGTTCCTGTTGATTTGACTTTTTATTTTTTAAAGATAGTGATGGATGGTAATGATTGGGGATAAAAATGTATAAATGAAGAAGATGGAGAGTTTAATACAATGAAGTTCATGTATTTTTTTAAGTGTTGGATTGATAAAATGAAAGAGGGCATTCTTACAGTAACAAAAAATATTTTTGATATTACGATGAAGAAATGGGTTTTTAGAAACAAAAGTGTGTTTTGATTTTAAATAAGGAAGCAGGAGATTGTGTAGATTATGATTTGGGGGGAGTTTCATTTTAAGTTATTTGTGGTTTATTATGGTATTGAATTGGGGTGTTTTGATTTAATGGTGTTTTTGGAAATACAATAATGGTGGGTGTGGTAATGAAGATGAAGTTAAAGGAAGAGGATGAAGATGGTTTAAGATGCTAGTGAGTGGTGAAGGTTGAGGAAGAAGTAAAGAAAAAATGACAATTAGTGGTTTGTGTCTTTTAGTGAGTGAAAAGACAAAAAAACCCTCGTGTGCAACGCACATGGGGTGACTAACGGAGCAGCACTGACGGCATGTGGGCTCAGGGACCAAAAATGCAACAAAAACTTGAAAATGGGGACGTCTAGTGCATTTTCAAAAAGTTGGGGACCAAATCTGCAATTTAGCCAAACCACAGAGACCAAAAATGCAATTTACTCAAAATAATAATAATAATAAACAATGGTAAATATGTTTGGAGCATGAATCACGATGACTAACAACTTGAAAAAGGTGAAATCACATGTTGTATTAGTTTTTTATTTATTTATTTATTATTATTATTTTTTTTCTTCTTCTTCTTCTTTTAAGAAATAGGGGTTAGTATTAGGGTTATTACTCAAAGATGATACTAAAGTTTTTCTAAAAATTTGATTTAAGTTAATGAAGTTTATTATTACTATTTTTTTTTTAACCAAGTTACTCATGTTTGCGTGACAGGTTGTCTACGTTACTCAACATATTACAACTTATGATAGCATGTAAAAAGTTAATAAATGGTCCTTGTGGGTTGTCGGGTTTAACAGATTTAGTCATTTGATTTTTTTTCTCGAATACTCTCCTGTGGGCGACCCGTAACGGGGTTTCCTTACGTTTTTATATGTTTTTATCCGTTTTCATTCGTTTTTATACGTGTTTGCTCGTTTTTCTTACGTTTTCATTCGTTTTTATACGTGTTTACCCGTAATGGGTTTTTGTAAATAGATCGAGTGGTTTAACAATCCTCAAATCGCACTTTATATTCTTATTTAATTACATTCCCTCCTCCTAGCTTTCTTGCTGGATTGTTTTTAATACAAAATTTGTGTTCGAAAAAGAAAAAGAAATTATTTACATTGAAATGTATAACTTTTATATTTTGTTTTGTTTGAAAACAATGACAATGAAACTACCCAAAACGTTTTTAAAAAAGTAAACACAACGTGATATTAGTGCACATTGTAGTGATCATTTTTCCAATACCGTGTGCGTTTTAAAAATAAATTCAAGAAGGAAAAACCATTTTATACACGGTGATTAGTTATTAAAAATTCAAACATAAAATGGTTAGTGGTTATAAAAGTAACTTAAATCAGTTGGTTGTTTATGGTTAAAATATAAATTTAAGATTTTTAAATCACGAGTCTTTAACTTTACAAAGACTATGGTTAAGATTTTGTGTAAAACTAATACATACACACCAACAATGTGTGAGTATATACACTATACGTATCAACAAAAATATTGCCGCATACGAAAAACAAATATTTTCCGTGAAGTACTAAGTTTGAAAACATTATCCGTGAAGTACTAATATCGGGTTCTATACATTATCCGCGAAGTACTAAGTTTTAAAACATTAATGATTTGCTAAGGACTAAATTCGTTATACCCGCCATGCCACAGGGATCAAAAATATAAATTAAAGATAGTGGAAAACCGTTACACCCGGTAGCCCACTCTGGGAGTAACCTAACTAACCGAACCCGTTTACATGAGTAACTTAATTAATGAACCCGTTTACATGAGTAACCTGGTTAAAAAAAAAAAAAAAAAAAACAAAAAAAAAAAAAAAAAAAAAAAAAAAAAAAAAAAAACAACCTGTAGTAACTTGAATCAAATTTTTGAGAAACTTTAGTAACACCTCTGAGTAATAACCCTTAGTATTGTATTATGATCCATGTTTTGGACTTATGTTGTAGCTGGCAACTTCTTTCTTCAACCCATGCGGGATTATCAGGTTAGAAAAACCTGTAGTAACTTATATCAAATTTTTGAGAAACTTTAGTAACATCTTTGAGTAGTAACCCTTAGTATTGTATTAAAGGTTTTTATTTACATGGAAAGAAAGAGATAATGCAAGAACTGGTGAAAGAAAGATAAGTCACTTGGAACTCCAAATTAAAGTTCAGAAGCAACGTAACTAAGCAAAGTTTTCGGCGACAAACAACACTTAAGTAAAATCTAAAAGTAAGCAGCTAGGCAATCCTTTATTTATACTGATTTGATGTAACATAAGTCTTATGTTTTTATTGCTATAATAACAACTGTTATTCAAGTTTAAAACAGAAATTCGGGGTAAATGAATTACGTGCTCATAAAATCTAAAAGTATGCAGCTATGCAATCCTTTATTGTATAATCCTTTATAACATAAGTCATATCTTTTATTGCTATAATAAAACCTGTTATTCAAGTTTAAAATCGAGATTTGGCTAAATGAATTACGTGCTCATATGTTTGTGTAAACTGTAAAGTATGTCTATATTATGATACTTGTTTTGACCTTAAGTTAAAATCTCAATATTTTAAAAGAGTCCTTATGTTGACATCTTATATTAAGTGGCTGGTTTTGATAACGTAGTCGTATGTTTCTATGCCAAAAGTTATTTATAGATCCAACTTTTACCATGAAACCCATCAAGCAATTTTAGGCACTCATTTTTTTTTATCAAAATAAAAAATAAACTTCCACCTTTTTTTTAAAACTTAAATATTTCGCAAACCGTAAATCGTCAAGTTACAAAAAAATATCATCACGACGAGAATTAAATTATTTTTCTATATATATGCATTGTTATATACTTTCGATGAACTTTTTTTCGATGATTTTTTTTTTCGCCAGAAAAATCATATATGATTCGTAAGAATCATATATGATTCGATTTTAATAAATCATATATGATTCTTACAATCATATATGATTCGTAAGGATCAAATCATATATGATTTTTTACGAATCATATATGATTTTTACGAATCATATATGATTCTTTCTGGGCGGAAATTAAAAAAAAAATTAGTCGAAAGTATATAACAATGCATATCTATATAAAGATCATTTAATTCTAGTCGCGATGGTATTTTTTTTTTTTTTTTTTTTTGTAACTTGAAGATTTACCGTTTGCAAGATATGTTGTTTTGAAAAAATAAAATAAAAATATAAATGGGTGGCTATGATTGGTTGATACTTGATAGGTTCTATGACATGTATGGGTTGTTCATGGATCTCAACTCATGTTTCTATTGGCCTCTAATATGTGCTCCTTTCTAACTTTTGTGACATTAAAAATTAAAATGGTCTCCACCAAAACATGTTTACCAAAATCAAAATAAAAATAAAAGAAAGAAAAGTTAAGAGTTCATATGGGTTTTCGGGTATCATTCACCGTTGTGATTTTTTTTAACCTCAAGGATGGGATAAGATCCGAAGACATACTACTAGTCTCAATACATTTAACACACATACACTTACGGTATATAAGTAACCAACAATTTCTATCTTTAGCCTATGTGGGATAGAATGTTACCAAAAAAAACTTAGAAAAGGTTTAAATAATAGTAAGAAAGAGTTATTAACAGTTGCTAAAAGAAAGATACGCGCTACCTCGAACACAAAAATGAAGTTTAGAAGTAACTAGTTTATGTGTTTGGATCACTAATCATGAAGTAGACAAAAAGTTTGAGGGGCGTACAAGTTTTCATGTAAATCAAATTTTTACAAGTTATCTTTACAAATTTGTTGAACTTGCAAAGACTCCAAGAAATAGCATACATGAGAACACTGTACTATTCTAGAAGCATATAACCCAAATAGACTAGTGTATATAACTAATTAACAAGTTCTTTCTTCGGTCAATGTGGGACAAAATGTTAAGATTAAAAAGTTAGAAAAGTCTTCATATCATATAAAAGATTTTCATGTACATGGAAAGTAAGAGATACATAATGCAAGAGTTATCAACAGTTGGTGAAAGAACTATTTGTTACATGGAACTCCAAATCCAAGTTTAGAAGCGAACTAATTTTGTGTTTTTGGAGCACGAAAGTGTATGCATGTTGCTAGTGCTCTAAAAATGAAAGATTGCAAATGTTTAAGCATTCAACTAAAACGACCAGTAATTCTTTCTAAGAACAAAGGGTTAGGTTTTACTTATATACAACCATCCGTGAAGAAATTTTATATATTGCTGAATAAATTACGTTTTTTGGTCTTGGAGTTTAAAAGTATTTTTGCATTATGCTACCTGGTATGGCCATATGGGTCGTTTAGCAAACTCATTATCCCGATCAGTACACATTTTTGAATGCTATATGTGTATATTATGGAATTTACAAATTTAGGTTCGCAAGTAGCTAAGCAAAGTTTTCAACAAATATGCTTATCAGATGAGTATTTATGTCAAAGTCGAAAGTAAGAAGCTAGGCAATCCTTTATTATATATAGTTTTGATAACTTAAGTTATACAATATGTTGTTGTTTCTCTAAGATGAATTGTTATTCAAGTAGAAATGGATATTCGGCTGAATGTATCTTCTTTATATGATGCTTGTTTGGTTTATTTTGGCATTAGGTTAAAATCTTTTTACGTTAAAAAGAGTACGTATGTTACAATCTCATTATAAGCAGTTAGGCTGGCAATCCTTTATATAGTTGCATAGAAGTTATAACCGAGCCTGAATATAAAGAACATGCATCACTTCAGCCCAAATCTACTAGGCCTTTGTCTAAAAGCAATTTTCTTCTTTTTTTCCTAAAGCTTGAGCTCATTAGTTGGGCCCTCAGACCTTGTATTTTGTGTACCTATTTCGTCTTCAATTCTATTTTCTTGAACATACTATCATCTTAAGACAAAGTTTTCTCATTTTTTTTGATTGTTACTATAGTTTATATATGTTCATTACTTCTTTTCTAGTCATATACCTATTACCTAGTGTAGCACAACAAATACATCAAATTTGCTCTCAGCTGATTCCGGATAAGAAAAGTGACTTCTAATATACTTGGTCTTGTAGGGATTCACATAATAATTATACTCTAAACTCGCGTGTAGTTTTCTAAAAGATTTAAAAATATTGAGCATCATTTTTTTGGGTTAACCATGGTTTTCGATCTTTTGGCCGACTAATCTATGGGGTTTGAACCCACCGACCTTTAGACATCCTTGGATACTCAAAGTTGAAAACAATCAAAACATAATAATTGAACTATATTGTACGTGGATATTAGCTCACTTTAAAAGTTTGAACATGATTTAAAAATTTTATTGTTAGAAATTAAAATATAATTTTACTCGTATTTTTATATGAAAGTCTAAAAGTTAAAAAGAGTATGACATTATATGGTCACGTCAAAACTATTGTGCAATATCTGATAAGAAAAAAATAATAATGAAATACTACTAAATAAGGTTTAAAAGATTAAGAGTTCATATTAACTCTCGCCCATAATGAATTCCTCATGCTATGTATTATTCGCTTGCAAACTTCTCAAGCATAAGGTCAATCATACAACTGAAAGCATAATACTAGTCTAATCACAAACTACTGACATACACGTACTATGGTATATTAGTAACCAACAACTTCATTCTTCATTCTATGTGGGAAAAATATTAAGGTATAAAATTGGCATAGTTCTCAATATTATGCATTATGCTAACGAATTTTATGTACATGGAATAAAAGAAACGCAAGAGTTAGAAATCGCACTCATGATTTGGGGTTCTCACAAACCAGACATACATAGCAAAACATAGAACCAGAGAAAAAAGATAAGAAATCGTAATCTATGTTTTCATTTGATGTACTTTCAAGCGATACAAAATGATATTCACTGGTAATAGCGCCCAAAACGTTTGGTTTACAGTTGGTCTAAAACTGCAATTTACGCAGCAAACGTAAACTCGAGTTATAGAATGAATAACTACTTAAATTTCTTTCGGTTCTTGAATTACCGTCATTGGATAGCGTTGCTTGGATAGGCATTCTTTGTCCCTGGTTAAATTAAAAACATCCCTATCTGCAACTCGAGTTACTAGAGCCTCTAAGCTAGCCACCTTAAAAAACAAAGAAAAAGAAGAGAAGAAAATGGAACATCATTTAAAGTTAGAGAAAAAGGGATAAAATTCTTAAACCATTAAGCCAAAATTATTGCAAAAACATATAAGATGCTACACATTGCAAACCAATTCAAATTGTTAGGGGGGTGGTTGGATATGCGTTTTGATACTAGTGTTGGTATAACATTATAAAAAGAAGCATACTAGTCTTATCCGCTTACTTTCCCGACCCGACCACAACACATGTAAACAGGCCCATGTAATCTGCAATATAATTATGCAAACATACCAACACAAACTATAAATTTTTGGCATGTGGAAAGGATGTTTTCAAATACGTACTCTCAGAGGGCATCACTAATTTGAAAGATGGTGGACCGTAGATATATACTTGCACTAATGGCGTCTAGGATCTTTAAACCATATTTTTACCGTCTTGGATAAGAATAGACAGAAAGGAACTTCAGTAATTTCTCTATAGATCTTGCTCAAAAGAATCACTGTCTACATGCATAACATTCAAAGAAAAAGTAATTTCCACCAAAACATGTTTTACGGTAAAAACGATTTCAAAAATTGTTAAGAGTTCATATGAGTTTTCAGGTGTTCACAAACGCTGCGAGTTTCTTAACTCGCGAGATCATGAAGACCTGAAAACATCATATTATTCTAGACACATAACACTCGCATACATTATGGTATAATAGTCTTAAACAATTTCTTTCTCCAACCTATGTGGGATAAAATGAAAATAGAAGGTCAGAATAGTCTCCATAAACAAAAAATGGCATATTATTACAGCAAAAAAAAGTTCATGGAAGTAGCACACATGAAATTTATATGTTGTCTGAAAATGAACGGTTGCAAATGTTTAACCTTTGTCATTTGTGCTTATAGTCATAGAGAGTAAAATGTTTACTTTATAAATTGTTTCAATATGTGTTTGAATTATGGATGAGACACAGTTTGGTTGTGGAGTTAGACTATGGGTTTATTTTGCACCTCATTATTGTTCTTATCAATCTTACCAGAATTTTTGCGCATTTTAACCCAAAAATAATAATAATAAAAATAAAATATAAGCAAGGTCAACATACTTTTGCTTTTGAATTTGAATTTCTACTCTATAACGTTCCAGTTCACCTAAATATAGGCAATGCATTAAGGAGCACATAAAGTAATAGTTTCTGTTTTCTGAGAAGGTTAATTAAGAGTTCACATTAGTACAAGAAAGTGTGACAAACCTGAAAACTGATATTATTCTAGAGATATTTAAACAACGTACGTTTCGATATGGTATATTAGTAACCAACAATTTTCTTCTTCTAGCTATGTGGGATAAACTTTTATGATATAGTGTTAGAAAATTTCTCATAAAATGGTAAACTTTATTTAAAAGACTTTATTCACGAGGAAAGAAAGAAAATGTGAGTTATTAAAAGTTGGTGAAAGAAAAATATGTTACTTGGAACTCGAAATTGAAATTCACAAGCAAACTAGTTTATTTGTTTAGAGCATAAAACATGAAGGTAACAACATGGAACTATATATTGTTATTGCTTTAAAAATGAAAGATTGCAAATGTTTAAGCATTACGTTTGAAATCTCTAAGTGTTTGCTTATTTGAAATCGTTTGTGTTGAAATTAATATATCGCTTAATGCATTACGTTTTTGGGTCATGAACGTTAAAGTATTTCTGTTTTATGATACTTGTTTAATTGTTTGGTCATTTGCTTAGAAAACTTATTACCCCAATCACTATGTAATTTTTTAAGGCTTGATAAGTAAAATGTATTTTGTCATTGCTTTTAAAGCGAAATATTGCATATGATAAACGTTGTGTTAAAAGAACCACTGATTTTTTCTTTGAAAATGGGGTTTCCGATTACTTATAATCTAAAACCATTTAAGAAGAAATTAAATCTACATGCTGATGTATAAGTCACGTGTTTAGGTCATGAATATAATTCCTTTTTATATATGTAGATTATAAGTGGCAAATGTGTGGACAAATCTAAATGGGTTTGAGTTTAGATGGGTACGGGTCTAAAATAGGGACAGCGGGTTCTACCGGAGCGTTGAACATGACGTTAGTGATGAAAATGAAAATAAAAATATGTTGGTTGTTGACTGTTGAGTTAGTACTAGAAACATTCATGGTTATCCATTTTGCATTCTAATTGTGAAATAAAAGAAAAAGGTAGTTTCCACCCAAACATGTTTTACGGTAAAAAAAATTTAAAAATTGTTAAGAGTTCATATGCGTTTTCAGCAGCTCAACGACCGTCAAGTTATGTTTTCTTAACTCGTCGGATGATGAGCACAATTTTTAGAGTTCATATGCGTTTTCAGCAGCTCAACGACCGTCAAGTTATGTTTTCTTAACTCGTCGGATGATGAGCACCCTGAAAACATCATGTTATTCTAAACACATAACACTTGCATACTTTTTGGTATATTAGTCACAAACAATTTCCTTCTCCAACCTATGTGGGATAGGATGAAAGAATTGAAAGTTCGAAAAGTCTCCATAAACAAAAACAGGGTAAATTATTCCAGCGTAAAAAAGTTTTTTACGTCCATGGAAAGAAAGAGATAATGCAAGAGGTAATGAAAGAAAGATGTGTTACTTGGAACTAAAAACCGAAGTTTATGATAAGCAACTAGTTTATGTGTTTAGAGCACCAAACATGAAGGTAACAGCATGGCATTATATTTTGTCTGAAAATGAAAGATTTCAAATGTTTAAGCTTTGTCCTTTGTGCTTATAGTCATCAAAGAGTCGATATCTGTATGAATTTTTCAATGAGACACATGTAATTATTGTTCTTATCAAACATCTTACCATGCTATCTTTGTATTGTAGTAGAAAGAAACTTAGGATATATTGCTTTTGCATTGCTATATAACATTCACTATTCACTCAAAAATAGATAATTCACTATGGTAGGTTTATTAAAAGGTCTAAAAAAGATAAAAATACTTATGTTTATTTCAACCTTAGTAGACACTCATTTCATGTCTATGTGGCATGAAGAGGTCCTAATTCTTGAACATTTTTATAAATTCAATACATTTAAAGCACTTGTTATATAAGACATTTTATAAAGTTGTAAATGTTTATACTATAGTAAATGTAGGTTTATAATATCATGTAACACCGCCAAAATTTGGTACAGCGGAAGACTCAACAAGCTTCGGGGTGTTACGGAAATTGGTATCCAACACAAGACATAAAAGAACGAAATAAGGTAAACATAAGAAAACACAACCAAAACGGGGTTTTAAAGTTTACATTTATCCCAAATTCATCCAAAGTCAGGCCCAAAAGAAATAAACGTAGGTCCACAATTAAATATCAGAGTTTTAGAAAAATAGATCCATAAACTAATTGCCATTGCCAATCCTTCCAATCCAAGCATTCAAATCGTCACTTAATTACCTGAAAAAACGTGCTAAAAGTCAGCTTTCGCTGGTGAGATCATATGTTTAAATTCATAGTTCAATATAGTGGACATATACGCAAAACGCTTGCTAGCTAGACTAGGGATTCACTAAACCTGCGGATACCCTCCGCTCCATCATAACTACACGGGTACCCCCCGTAATAACATAAATACTCGGATAACCTCCGAAGTATCAATAACCTATAGGTGCACACTATAGTCAAGTAATCGAATCCAATCAAATCAATCTGTATGCGTAAGGATACGACATACCCAATATGCGTAAGGATACGACATGTACAACTTACCTAGATCTAGTCTAGGCCTCGTTGTATAGCTTACCTAACTCTAGGCTAGGCCTCGCTCTTCCTAGTTATATAAGCATAGCAAGTTTTGAAAAGAATATAAAAGCGATAATATTTCACATAAAATAATTTGCACGTTTCTCACCCCATGTATTGAAAACATAGTTCAAGAGTAAAAAGTGGGGCTATGACTCACCTCAAGTCCAGAAATCAGCAAGAAGAAATCGGTAGAAGTAAGATGTATAGTAACTCAAAAGACGGCAACTACGGACTCGGCACAACCTAACAATATCAACTCGTTCAGAAATCATTTCGTCAAAATCAAATATTCCCAAACCCGAACGTATTCCATTTTAGTTCCGAAAATTCATTTCTCGTATAAATCTCATATTCGTTTGGAGTTTGACGTTTGGTATCCATACGGGTGGTGGGTCAACACAACTCAAACCAAGAAGTCGCAACAAAATGAATAATAAAACAATCCATAGGTCTAATATTAGCTCAATATATTAATTAAATAAATGATCGAAGTTTATCAAATCCGTCGATTTGGTAATCCCCCATATTTATTTACTTAATATACCATTCTAAGATTATACCCAAATCCTAGGTCACACATTGCATATAAAGTACTATATAGTATATATCAAAGTTTAATAAATTCTCTAATTATGCCGTTAAGCTTACCAAACTCGTCAATTTGGCAACCTCACGAGATACTTAGTAATTTATTATTCTTGTACACATACCACAACCTATGGGCATTGTAGGATACGATGCCCATTAATATACTCAATTTAAATAACTAAATAACTCTTATTTAACCCGTCGATTAAATAAGTTACGTAGTTATCGAAAGTGAGTGTATTAATTGTCATATATCCGTGACAACACAAACGTCACAAATAATAATCCACTTGGACTCAAGTGACCACGACCCCGTATAACTCGATAGTTTTCTCCGTTTATTAAAAGAAATTATTTTATTTAATATTTATTTAACGCCAAGATTTCATCGTTATTTCTAGTGTTTAATTATAATAATGCTCCCAATATTATTACACTACTTGCATAGTATAATATTTATCGTCACGTTATTGTTATAATATTACTATTGATCGTTTTATTCCTAATATACACATTTATATATTTATATATACGTTTTTCACATCTATATACTTATATAAACTTTTATATTACCAATAATATTATTACGGGTTTTATTATTTGTGTTTGATTATAAATATTTATCGAGTCATACGAAATGGTCACATGTCCGAGTCATTACTCTCGGCTTTTTGTCCAAGTCCAAAAATAGAAAATAACCAAGTCACAATCAATAATCCAACTCCGTCCAACAATACCCATATCACGTGCTACAACAATAAGGTCCGACTACAGTACCCGACTAACCTATCTCCGTCATCTAATTTGACCGTCTCACAATCGGTCCCCATATATACCATTCGACAACAACTCCTCAAAATAAATCATTATTCCAATTCATTCTCGGTTCCAAAGTAACGACAATAGTACCAAAATACCAATAGCAATATATCCCAACAACAACAATTAAAATAACAAGTAACAGTAGTTACAACAATAACAATAACATGGAACAATAAAAAGAAAACATCAAAATATATGTGTTCCGGGTAGATTTTACCAAGTCAAACCCGTGCCGAGAGACCCACTTGGGTCTCGGCTACACCAAGTGTCAAGGTGACTCAAACCCAAGACCACTTTGGTCTCGGCTTAGGCTCATCCGAGCACACCAAAACAGCCAAACGGACCCTTAGGGTCGCGGCATCACAAGGTCCACAACAAGTATCCATATCAAATCAAACTTCAAGCAAAACAATACTCCACAAACATCAACATCCTTGCTACCATGACCATGAGCCCAAAATCATCAAGAAAAACATATTGGCTCGAAAATAAAACCAAGCCGTGAGCCATGGCTCACGGTTTCAAACTCGACCCAAAAGAAATACACCAAACCCGGATACCAAACTTATTAGAAATCATGTTTTCAATCAAAACCCACATGTACTTCACGTTTTTATTCATAAACTCAAAAGAAAATACAAGATTCGTGACCCTTGGTCACGCTTTTCACCAAAATACGAGTCTCAACTCGTCTCACCTTTGATTACCAAGATCAAATCGTAAAGAAACTTCAAAAACAAGAAAGATATGACGAATTTGTGGTGGATTCGTGATGTTAGAGGTGTTTATTTCGCGCGTGAGTTATACCAAAAGATAGATCGGGATGAGGTGGTTAAGATGGTGGTGTTATTTTGTGAATGGGAGTGGCGGTGGTGGCTGTGGAGGCCGTTTAAGGTGGCGGTGGTTATGGTGAAAATAGAGAGAGAGAGAGAGAGTGAAATAAAAGATGGTGTTGTTTGTGTTTGTTTGAGATACCAGGAAACACAAGACGATTTTTGTATCTACTCTTCTTATTTCTTTCTTTTTACAAATAATAATAATAATAATACTAATAATAATAATAAAGATGAATGTATTATTATATTTAGGGAGGCTGGCTGGGTGTAAATTACACGGACTAAAACCCGTAACTTTTTAAAATACTCCAACTCTTTCTCGAACCGAGCTCGTTCGCAAACTTTAAAATATCACGATACGTTCCATAAATAAATAAATATATAGTCGAACCGTAATTCAAAACATTAAATTTTGCTAGGTTATCCTAGTGCCGGAGTCAACGTAGTGCCAAATAAAATCTCGAAATAAATCACCACATATATTTCCATATCGAATCATTTAAAATAAATCTCAAATTCCATAAAGATTTTAAATATAATCAACCATAATATAGGTTTTAGAAGTTCGTTACGAATAAAATTTCAAATATAAATTTATAAACGAACTTTTAACGTAATGCGGGTTTTTAAAATGGCTCCCTAATTTTCCAGTTGTCACATCTGGCTTAATTGATATCGTCCAACGTTTGAGCGTACGGTTCATAGCATTTGAGCAAATTTGTCTCTCAAGACGTCGAGACTCACGAATATGCTTCCACTCAATAAGGATCTCCATGTATATATGAGTGTAATGAAAACCTTGACATTCATATTTAACAATGTATAGATTGGTATATCTTACGAGTAAGTGTTGTTATTAGTATTATTAGCGGACACTCTAGAAAAGTCAAAGATCATTTGAAGAAACGGTGAGTAATTGTAAACTACATAAAACTAAAGATTTGAATCACTGAGATCCCAGAAAGGAACACTAACTTCTATATCATTCTTTGATCTTCAACTCTACTTTCTAATTCGATGATCTTTAGCACGGATATTGATTTAAATAGCATGAACGACTGCCACATTATAATGTTACTCAAAAGATGTAGTTCGATGGGCACCACACCACCGAGGTGCTGACCTGAGCCTTCTCCAAGGACCAAGCCTCATGCAATATTATGGACCTTTAGATTTAGACATCCTCGAATATTCAAAGCCGATAAGTATCTAAACTTGATAATTGAAGTAGTAGTTGTTGATTGTCAATATTATTGTTGTATCTATGTAAGATCACATTATAACAAAATATGCACGTCACTAGCTAGATGAAAATCAGATATTCCTTTCACTAAGAGATTTATGAATTGTCTGGTAGATTTATGTTGGTTGTTGACGTACTGTTGTTTGATTGTAAACGTATTTATTTTGGACGTTGCATTTGAATCAAAAGAATTAAGATACTATATTAGACGAGAAATTTGACGTAAACCCATTTTTACATTTTTGCTTGTTTCTTAATTAAAAGAAAAAAGTTAAGAGTTAATATGAGTTTTATGATATACCACCAGTTGTAAGATTTTTTCAACCTAACAACCAGTGAAATATATGAAAACATAATACTATTTCTCAACACATTTAACACATGTACACTTATGGTATATTAGTAAACAACAACTTATACTGTCAGCCTATGTGGGATAGAGTGTTAAGATAAAATGTTACAAAATATTTCCACAAATAATGATAAGAAAGAGATAATGCAAGAGTTCTTAGTGAAAGAAAGATATGTTACATGGAAAATCAAATTGAAGTTTAGATGCGACTAATTTATGTGTTTATAACACAAAACATAAAGGCAACGGCCTAGATAAAAGGATTAGTATTTACTTGCCTGAAATCGTTTATATATATGAAAAACTAACTTGAAAATATATTAAGAGCAATTGAGTGGTCACCACGCTCAACTTAGCACCGGATCAGTTTATCCTCTCATCACTCTCAAGTCTCATCTATCTTATTTCACCGTAATCACATACCAAAATAAATAAATAAATAAATAAAAAATAAAAAAACAAAAACAAACAAACAAACGTTGTTTGCTCGTAGCTCAAACCTCAAGCTAATGAAGGCCACCACAAGCTAACCACTTACTATATCACTCCCAAAACATAAATGACTTGCTAGTTCCATCATCATAACCTTATTAGTAAATTAAAACAAGTGAAAAATATTGCGTAAATGTAACTATTCTGATAATGTGATTCATGTTAACATGTACGTGTGTAAGTATATTACCAGAATCGGAATTGAATGAAGTACAATGTGAGTCATACTATATGCTCTATTCATCAATTTAGTTCACATATCCTTTTCAATCGACTTATATACAGATTTTTTCCACCATTATAAATGTGTCTCCGTTAAGTTCCCATTTTATTAGTAGACGTAGGAAGTTTTGTCTACCTATTTCATCTTCAACTTTACTCTCCAACTAAATGTTCTTAGGACATATAGTGGCTTAATTTGCGTGAACGACAAACACAATATCACCATAAGACAAAGATTTCTTTTATTTCCAATTGCTTTCCTAGTTTAGATCTGTTCATCACTTCTTTTTCAAGTCATTGAGTGTTGCTCTTCTTAGGATTATAGCTCGTAAGATATACAATATTTGTAGGAGGTTGCGGCTAGGACTTTTGAAATCCTTCGTCAGCGTATAGCTCAGGTTGGTTCCTGATAGGAAATGAGACTTTTGATATATATGGTCTTGCGGAGACTCTCATAATAATTGTACTTTAAACTCGCACATGGGTTTCTAAAAGATTTAGGAATATATACATGTAGTATGGATCGACTTAAGGGTTTAAACATCCTTGAATATTCTAAGTCGATAAGTATCTAACATGATAATTCAAATAGTAGTTATTGTTTGTCGCCAGTACCATTGTATTTGTGTAATATTCCAAAGGATGTCCTCTTTATGAATAATTTACCGAGACATATATTTTTTTATTCATTTTTACATATGTGTCATTTCTTTATTGGCTTCTACGAAAAAGAAAAGAAAAAGAAAAGCATGTGTCTCATTAAATTAGTCATAAATTTATTTTCCACGTCATTTTCATTCTTATTAAAAATCTTTCAGCAATCCCTTTTCAATTTAATCAAATAAGATACATTTATTTTGCACGTCATATATATCGTTTCTTCATTGGCTTCTAAAAGTATGTGTCCCTTTTTAACTGTGAAACTAACGATTAAAGTGGTCTCTACCAACATATATTTATTTCACAGTAGAGAAATAAAGTAAAAACTTAAGAGTTTGTACAAGTTTCCTGCTAATCCAACAACTGCCAGTTTTTTTAGCTGAGAGAAAGTGGAATAGCTGAAAACATAATACTATTCTTAACACATTTGACTCACATACACTATGTGTATATTAGTAACCACCAACTTCTATCTTAAGTCTATGTGGGACTCGCTGGGACCAAATGTTATGAAAAGGCTCATAGATCCCATGTATGAGATTGCTTAAATAGTTAGTTTACTTCACTTTCATTTGATCATAACAAATTTGAAATATTTTTTTCTTTTTATGCAATCAGATACTAAAGATTAAAATATTTTTCACCAAAACATGTTTTACAGTAAACAAGTTCTACCTTTAAACCTATGTGAGTTTTCCGAGTTCACCACGCGAAGAGTAAACTTTTTTTTAACTCGCCGGATGATGATCATCCTGAAAATATCATATTATTCTTGACACATAACACTCGCATACATTATGGTACATTAGTTACAAACAATATTTTTTTTTGGTAAATGGATTATACCCGGTGAATAAATAAAAAAATGATAAGAGTTTACGTACATGGAAGAGTGGTCTTGATCCACCCTTCGATATAAAAACTAGGTGTTTTGGACACGCTCAAAAACACAACACCCAATGTGACCAAGCTAGAGAACAAAGAACAAAAAAAACGAACACAGCAAACTACACTAGCTCTCTAACTCACCAAATGCAAATAGTCAACCTGCATCCATTAGAATGCTTGAAATCCGCCATGTCTTTCACATCCTGTCTACCCGAGCCTTCTTCTTGAATTGAATAGAGGCAAGCTTTAATATAACCATATCAACAATAACCTTGGACAGAAGCTCGGAATTCCTCTCGCCTTTTCCATGCACACGATAGTTCCTCTCTTGCCATACAAAATACGAAGTCGCAGCCAAGATAAGACGAGCCACAATAGCGTCAACATTATTTCGATTAGAAATGAGTAATAACCAGGCCATAATATCACTCCATTTCTCTGAAGCAAACTGAATTTCAGCCACTTGCAAATAATGCAAAAGTTGGTGAAAGAAAAATATGTTACTTGGAACTACAAATAGAAGTTTAAAAGAAACTAGTTACTCGCAACATGAAGGTAACAACATGAAAATTATATGTTGTAACTGAATCGAAAACTGAAAATGTAAGATTTCGGATGTTAAGTTTAAGCAATCCCCTTTGTAGTTTATAAATTGTTTCGATATGTGTATGAATTGTTGGATGAGACACGATTTGTTTGTTGAGCTAGACTATTGTGCTTACTTGTTCCAAAGTATAACTCGTATAAACTTACAACTATGATTAAAATAAGTTCATTTCATATAGTTATGATATGTGTATGAACTGTCTAACGAGACATATGTTGCTTGTTGAGTTACATTGTACGTGGATTTATTAGCCCACTTTATAAGTTTGAACTGAATTTTAAATTTCACTGGTAAATCAAAATATATTGTTTTCTTGACTTAATTTTAACAATGTAAAAAATGTATTACATTATTTGCATAATTTGTTTTTCCTTTCTAATTTTGCCTTAATTATTTGTCAATTGAGTTACTTAATTTTATCACAGTAGCAAAAATGAGTGATCTCTGATAAAAAAAAAAGTATAAAGAACTATAACTAAGAAAAGGAAAAAAAAACAAGAATTCATATTAGTTGTCCAGATTATGTTCACCACATGCTATGTATGGTTAGCTTGCAAATGTTTCAAGCATGAAGAGAATCATAATCTTGATAATGTAATACTATTCTAGTCACGAGTAACTCACGTACATTATGGTATATTAGTAACCAACAATTTCTTTCTTCAACCTATGTGGGATTGAATGGTTGGATAATTTTTTGTGTTTGAATAGAAGTTTATATTGGAAAAGAACGTGTCGCTGGTTGATGTAATAACGAAGGACGTGTTGTTGGTGGTAAGCACACGTTGATGAGGTACCTATTACACAATCTAAGTATATAAGTCTCACAACGTGAAAACCATTAGCAGGTCATCTCTTCTTAAGCAGCTAGACAATCCTTTATATACTTGCACATAATATGTAACTGATTTTTTTCATAGGAAGTTGACTAAAACATTCATAAGCATATAACAAGAGTACAAGACATAAAAGATAATTGGTCCTGGATATAATTATTGGGCCTATGTCTAGTAGCCATCTTCATCTTCTTTTTCTTCTTACCTAAAAAGCTTCAAGCCAAATAGTTGGACCCTTATAGTGGCTCAAATTGCGTGGATGATAACCACAATGTTATTATAAATTTATAACACAAGTTTTCTCTAAATTTAAACTGCTTAATTACCTACTTTGACATCGTTGACTACTCATCTTCAAGTCATCTTAAGATTAGCTAGAAATATATGCAACATATGTTGGAAGTAGTGGTCAAGAATTTTAATGAGGCGTAGCTCAGTTGGTTTCAAACGAGAAATGGTACTCGTAATATCCTTTAACGACGCGTAGCCCAGGTATCTCCCAAATTTCTTTAACTTGCAAGATCCTGAATGATTTGAAAACAATATACTATGCTAGACACATGTGCCTCGCTTAGACTAAATTATATTAGTAACAAACTATTTCTTTCTTCAACCAAAGTGGGATGTAATGTTAGGATTGAAAGTTAGAAAATGTAACGCTAGAGTTATTAAGAGTTAGTGAAAAAAGGATATGTCACTTGAAAGTTGGAATTCCAAACTGAGATGAAACATGTTCTCGAGCCGCCCTCAGGTGGTACATACATTGTTACTCATTTCCTTTTGTTTACATGCTTTTTATGTGAAAAATAAATGAAAAAGGATTCAAACCATGAGCTCGACCTAGAACTTTACTTGAGCGAATTGATTGCAAAAATATGGAACCATAGTCATAGATTTGTCAAAGATGTTGATATCTAGAATCATTTGAATGGAACCATAAATGTTCTTGGGACATATAGTGGCTTAAATGGCGTTTAGACAACCCAAAAATCTTGTAGTGCATATCATTATAAGACACTATTCCTCTAATTTTCAATTCCTAACGTACTTCAAGTCATCAAAGTGTAGCTCCTCTTATAGTTAGCTCAGAAGATATACAATATTTGTAGGAGGTTGTGCAAGTGCTTTTAATATCCTTCGTCAGTGTGTAGCTCAGTTGGTTCCCGATAGGAAATGAAATTAACTTTCTGTGAAATATTCATAATGATTGTACTTCAAACTCGCGTGTGGGTTTCTCGTAGATATAGGAATATAGAGCATCGTTTAACATGAGCTTGTTGGTTTAGAAATCACTGGCTAGATGAAAATAACAAGTTCCAAAGAATATCCTAACTTTCAACTATCATAAAATTCTGTTCATTCCATATATGGTTACGATATGTGTATGAATTATCTAAGAGATTTATATCATAAAATTCTGTTCATTCCATATACGGTTAAGATATGTGTATGAATTATCTAAGAGATTTATGTTGCTTGCTGACCGTTAAGTTAGATCATATGCGTAAATAAATTTTGCATGTCGCATTTTAATAACATACATTTTTACATACTTATACAGTCACCAGAGTGCCAAATTAACAGAAATAACATGTTTTAGAGTACCAAATTAAAATAAAAAAGTTGAGAGTTTATATAAGTTTTCTAATTCTGTGTTATGAGATTGGAGGAAAACATAATAGTATTTCTCAACACATTTAACACACGTACACTCTTGGTATAAGTAACCAACTACTTCTATATTCGGCCAATGTGGGATAAAATGTTAGAAAATATCTTCATTGAAAAAATGTTAAGAAAGAGAGTATTCAAGAGTTCTTAATTTGTTATTTAGAAGCAACTCCTTTATGTGTTTATAACAAGAAAGATAAAGCCAAAGAAAAATGGATTAGCTTTTAGTTTTCTGAAATCGCCTGTATAAAAATCTACATGCTATTGTATAAGTTAGGTGTTCAGGCGATGAATCCAACTTGTTTAAAGGTTTGTTTAAAAATTTTTAACTAGGCAACATTTAGGACAAAGTTGACAAGATGAGCATTATGTTAAAATATCGTATCTCTTGCGTATGCTTGTGATAGTTCTTCGCCTCGTAACATTCTTGTGAATATCACCGTTATTCCTTCGAATAGTTTGGTTTTGATATACATGAAAAACTAAAACTGATTAAATGAGTAACCTGAAAATATATTAAGATTTGAGTGGTCATTACAACCATCGTCCATCACTACTCTCAGTTTAGCACCAAATCCGTTTAACCTCTCACCACTCTCATCTATTTTACTTCTCCGTGATCACTGCAGTCACTGACAAAAAGAACGTTAACTTTCCTCGTGGTACAAACAACGAGCTGATGAAGGCCACCAGGGGACCAGGAGCTAACCGACCACTTACCGTATCACTCTCAAAGCATACATGGCTTGCTAGCTTGTTCCGTAAAACAAGTAAAATCATTGTGTAAATGAAACTATTCTAATAATGTGAGTCATGTTAACATGTATATGTAAGTCTATTATATATGTCACACAATCTGATCATAAGCTCGCAATTTGTTAGTAGACGTTAGACCATGAAACTTTATCTACTTATTTCGTCTTCGCTCTACTTTCAAACTGCATGATCTTAGGACATATAGTGTCTTAAATTGCGAGAACGACAACTACAATATCATCATAAGACAAAGATTTCTTTTATTTTCGATTGCTTCCTTAGTTTAAATCTGTTCGTTTCTTCTTTTCATGTCATCAAGTGTGGCTTCTCTCAAAATTATTTTCTCATGGAGCGAGCTGTTTAACTCATTTCGTATGGTTTTAAGAAATAAGCCGTTTCGTATGGAACTGTTTAACTCATTTTGTATGGTTTTAAGAAATATAAATATACAACTCCGTTTAGTATAGTTTTAAGAAATAAGTTGTTTAACTCATTTCGTTTGCTATTTATAATTGTTACAACCAAATTGAGTAATATGATTTTTTTATCACACTTCAAAAATATTTTTACTTCAAAAGATATGCGAAACTACATATTAAAAAGTTTTCCACCAAAACATGTTTTATGATTAAAAAAATAATAATAATAATAAAATAGTAGAAAAAAATTTGGATTTCATACAAGTTTTCAGTATAATTACGTGCTAGAGTCGTACAAATTAAATTTGTAACGACTCAAGAAAGTAATCAACGTCGCACAAATTAAATTTGTAATGACTAAAAAAAGTAATCTACGTGAAGATGTTATACTATTCTAAGCGCATGTAATCTACGTACACTAGGGTACATAAATAACCAGCAAGTTCTTTCTTCAATCAATATGGGACAACATGTTAAGATAAAAAGTTGGATAAGTCTTCATATCATATAAAAGATTTTTATGAACATGGAAAGAAAGAGATATACAATGCAAGAGTTATCAATTGGTTAAAGAACTATTTGTTCATGGAACTCCAAATTCAAGTTTAGAAGCAACTAATTTTGTGTTTTCGGAGCACGAATTATGAAGGGAACATCTTGGATAACATGATAGTATAAGTTGTTAGTGCTCTTAAAACGAAAGATTACAAATGTTTTAGCATTGAACTAAAACAACATGTGAATTTTTCTTAGGACAATGGGTTAGCTTTTACTTATCTAATCATTCACAAAGAAATTTTATACATGGTTGAATGTAGTACGTTTTTTGGTCATGAAGGTTAAAGTATTTTTGCATTATGATACATATTATAGTCATGAGTTGTTAAGCAAACTTATTATGGCGAATGTAGTACAAATTTAGGTTTGCAAGTAGCTAAGCAAAGTTTTCGAAAAACATGCTTATAAGATGAGCAGTTATATCTAAATCTAAAAACAAGTAGCCAAGAAATCCTTTATCATATACGAATTTGATTAAGTAATTTATTACTCTTATATACACGGCTTACTATTGAGCTGTCCGGGAAAAGTATGTTAAAAAGTGTGACTGGAAATATTTTTAAGCATATAACAAGAGTACAAGACAGAAAAGATAATTGGACCTGCATTAAAAAAATACATCATTTCAACCCAAATTAGCAGTCATTTTTATCTTCTTTTTTAAGGTTTCAAGCCCAATAGTTGGACCCTTATATGACAAGTTTTCTCTAACTTTCGAATGCTTACCTACTCACTGTAACATCGTTAACTAGTTTTCTTCAAGTCATCAAAGTGTAGCTCCTCTTAAGATTAGCTGGATATATATGCGAAATATGTTGGAAGTTGTGGTCCAATACTTTTAATGGCGTGTAGCATAATTGGTTTGAGATGAGAAATAAAGCTCAAAAAATCCTTGGTCTTTTAGGAATTCACATAATAAATGTTATTTAAATTCTTCTGTGGTTGTAGAAAATATTTGGGAATAGGCATCGTTTAGTATGAACCTATGTATAACTAAAGATTTAAATTGGTTTCCACCAAGACATGTTATACCATTAAAAAGAAAACAAAACCGTAAAATGGATGAAAAAAAAAATCTAGAGATCATATAAACGATTACATTGAGATTATATGTTGTTATTGCTATACCTATAAATATGAGCGATCACAAACCTGTAAGTGTACGTTGTATTGAAATTACCTGTTATTTTTTCTAGGAAAATAGGAGTTTCCGGCAAAAGAGCACTAACTTCTATATCATTCTTTGGTCTTCAACTCTACTTTCTAATTCGATGTTCTTATGACAAATAATGATTTAAATTGCATGAACAACATCTACATTATAATGTTACTCAAAAGATGTAGATCGATGGGAACACCGTGACCATAGGCACCACACCACTGAGGTGCCAACCTGACCCTTCCCTAAAGACCAAGCCCCAGGCAATGATCTCATGTCTGAGTAACCTAATTAAAGCATATGTAGTGTGGATTGTGGACCTTTAGATTTAGACATCCTTGAATATTCAAAGTTGATAAGCATCTAAACATGATGATTGGAATAGTAGTTGTTGATCGTCATTATCGTTATTGTGTATGTGTAAGATCACATTAGAACTAGAATACTTATGGCCGTTCTATCTAGATGAAAATAAGATAAAAAAAGCTAAGAGTTTATATGCGTTTTCTAATACTTCGAGATGTGCCTGATTTTTTCAATCATGCACATTACGATGCGTTAGAAAACATTATACTATTCTCAACACATTTATCACACAAAAACTTATGTATATAAAGTAACCAACAATTTCTATCTTCGGCCAATGTGGGATAGAGTGTTAGGATAAAATGTTAGCAAATATCTTTATTAAAAAAAATTGTAAGAAATAAAGAATTCAAGAGTTGTTAACGTACATTTGGTGAAAGAAAAATTTGTTACATGGAAATTTCAAATTGTTGTTTAGAAACAACTAGTTTATAACAAGAAACATAAAGGCAACACCTTTGATAAAAGAACCTATAAATGATGATTTTTACTATGAAAAAAAGGATTAGCGTTTACTTATCTCAAATCGTTTATATAGAAATCTATATGCTATTGTATAAATTGTGAATATACACATACAGGTTTACATGTATGTAGACAACATTGAGATTGTTCTTCGCCTTGTAACATTCTTGTGAATATCACTGGAATTCCTTCGAATAATTGGTTTTAATGAGATATATGTTGTTGTTGACTGATGAGTTGGTACTAGAAACATTTACGGTTATCCTTTTTGCATACTAATTAACTTGTGTGAAAGCAAAGATAAAAATAGTTCTACCAAAACATGTTAATTTTACGGTAAAAAAGATTTAAAAAATTGTTAAGAGGTCATATGAGTTTTCATGCGTTCACCACCCGACGGGTACGGGAGCCAGAAAATTTCGCTCGAGGGGCACATTTTAATAAATTTTGGAAACTACACTATAAATTGGTTATTATGGGGTCAAATTATGAAAAAAGCCAAATATTTTAGAAAATTTACACTACAAATTTTTTTGCTAGAGGGGCACGTGACCCTTGTGACGCCCTTATCTCCGCCCTTGCTGACGGGTTAAGTTTTCTTAACTCGACCGATGATGATCACCATGAAAACATCATATTATTCTAGACACATAATACTCACATTTTTTTGTTGCAAATGTGAATGTATTATATTACTCTCCACAATATTCCAATCATAAGAATAGCAACAAGAATTGAACATAACCCAATCTTGATACAACTGAACTAATACTAAAACAGCAATACTAGTTACCCTTGTCTATTAACAGACAACACTAGAAACTAACTCAGATAATACTAAATTCTAACCAAACAAAGTATATCACTTCAGACTTCACCTTAACATTCTTCAGAAAAATACCAAACTCAATACATCAATTCACCTTAGAAGCACCTACCATTTAGCTACATTTCCCCATCTCCATTCTACCAAACCACTCATCCTGCCACCACAGTAAAAAGGTAGAAATGGAGTAGGGCATTACTAGGCACCCATAA